>NW_019294471.1:0-20905 GCF_000500325.1 Leptinotarsa decemlineata | reverse complement strand
TTTGTAGGACAAAAAGGTCTTTCAATTTTTGACTAGATATTTTCACTTTCTTGGTAACCCAATTCTTGGAGGGACATTTATTACTTTTATATTTAGTTTTGGGAAAATTCAAATCGAAATGATATAAAAATATAATGTAGAAATATTCAAAACTAGCATTGAAATTTGAAATTTTGCGAAGGTCTTTCCAATCCTCTTTCATCAATGTGTTTTTAAAATTATCAATGTTTTGTTCGCTAAAGAAGAAACGAGTAAACGAGTGAAGTGGGATAATTTCAAATTATGATTGAAGTTGAGTATTTAGTTCTAACTCAGAAAGTTATTGGAGTTGTTGAATTACATTATTATTATTGTTATAAGGAACCCAGACATTGACGTTTCATTGATAACAGCGATAGTTCATAACACTGGTGCTGCGACGAATTGAAGACCGGAACTGAAAGAAAAAGTAAATGCTGGTTATTCCCGGTATTCTCTAGTTGATTGGGAAGAATAGGGAAATAAAACAATGAAACAGTAAAAGAAAAGTAAGATGAATGAAAGAAGTTGTGAAAAGAACTATAGCAACAAGAGATGAGGATGTGAATAGAATTAAAGACATTATTGAAACATTATAAAATCAGACAAAAGAATTAGGAGGAACAATAATGTCGAAAATTTCGAATATTTCAGCAACCAGAGAAACAGTGAAAAAACTTTCCAGAAGAATTGATGGGGGCCAACGGATCTTCCAGAACGATATAACCGTCAAAGTCGAAAGTCGAAGGAATCCATCAAATGGAGGAGTTCGGAGTAACGTCGATGCAATTATGTCAATTTGATGACAGACGATAGATCGCTAACGTGCGAGAGGATACTCAGATCGCCAACACCTTAGAGTAGTTGAAGATCGCCGATCCTGGAGAGAAGACAAAGCTCGAAAATGAACAGTGAATTGTATTCTGCGATCGATGAGATCAAAAAACATTTTGGAAACGAGGTAATCATTTCAGCTTCCGCAACTATGAGGAAAAAGTAAACTCGACAAACCATACATTAAAAAAACGTAACATCAGAGTCTATTGGACTGGACTCATAGACCATGGACGAAATGAAAGCAAGTCCGAAAAACTTTAATAATTTGAAGCTAGTGGTACAACTGGCCAAAATTTACTAGAATCAGTAGGCTCTCCTTTCACTGATGATCCAATGCATGGCAAGTGGAAAAAAATCGATAGGACAATAGAAGTATATCCGTCAATCGTATCCAAAGCACATGTCGTATATCCAAAGCACAAATTCTATGGGAAAACACTTCTGCATAATGAAGACCTCGGTAGCAGTTCGACAAAGGTTATTTTTGGAAGAGTAATGCCGCGATGTGTAGGAGTAATAAAAACATTCCACCTATTGCTTCGTGAAAACGAGGAAATGAGAAAAAACTCCTTTAGTTCAAACGCACAGTAAAAATAAAGATCTCAAATTGAAGAACATTATCTCGATTCAAAGAAATTTTGCTCTCCTATATTCATAAATAAATATTTTTATGAACTGTGAGATATATCCTCTCAATTTAAATTTGAATCATTGATTCAAATGGACTGTATAAACGCTTCTTTCGAGTAAAAAAAAATATTCCATCAAGATTGTGCATACATTTCAATAGAAATCATCACATTAGCTCAAAAGAAGTGAGTATGCATTCTTTAGTCTAAGCAAAACTGTTTTGGGTTTTGAAAGAATGATATGTTAACTGCGAACACTATTTAAATATCTCCGTTGGAGGAAAAAATAATTGTTTTCTCCGAAGAGAAGCATTTTTCATTCAAGCACTTCTATTTGCATAAATCAAATGAACTCATTTACTTTATCAAAGATGAACTTATGCTTCTGTTTATAAACTGTCCCTTTCATATGGATTTCTTAAGTTACTTGAATCCAAAGTATCTCATCTGTAATATGAACAGCTATAAGTGGTTAGGGGATGTCCACAGGGAGGGGTCTTATCACCCCTTCTCTGGAACATAGTCCTGGATACCCTAATTAATCACCTTAACAAAAATAGATTATACACAATTGCATACGCAGATGACATAGTTATCTTGCAGACCGGCAAATTTGTAAACACACTGTGCGATAAAGCGCAGGATGGGCTCAAATTAATAGAAACATGGTGTAAGGAACACTCACTGTCGATCAATCCCAAGAAGACTGAGATGGTCCTTNATGTCGTTATAGGACGAAACTGCAGTAACGTTATTTACTAATAAAAGTGGTAGAAAACATAGGAAGATTCAATTTTCTTTTCTTCATTATGATTTCCTACCACGTAGTAACGGCTACATCCATCAATTTATTGATTCAGTTTTTATTTTTCCAGAATGTAGGTTATAAAACCAAAACAACACTATAAAATAAATGCATTTCTCTTCATGTAATACTCGTATGTACGTTTCAAAAAGATTCTGTATTCAACGCGTCCTTACATTTCTTCATTGTCATTAATGAGGATAGTTTAGAACTTTTTCTTCGTCTTCTCGCGAGGGATATAACAGCCACAAGAAATCTTGAATACAAGAGGCTACTTGTGAGTCAAGAAGTTTTTTGAGTGAGTGACATCAGCAATTACCTTACAACAAAAGGTTCACGGCCTGCATACTTATTTTTTTTCAATCTGAGTAGAAAAAAAAAGGTCGAATAAACTCATTGTGTCTCAATGTCTTAACTGCTTGTGTGGCAAATTCACTGTGATCTCTCTTTGTCCAGAAATATTTTGTCACAGGTGTTTCAATATCATGAGTTGATATAGGAAACTTCTGCATTTTAGTAGAAAATACTCACTCAGCTGTTTCGGAATTACTTTCGACTCAGTTTCGTTTACAGTTTCAGTTCATTAGTTGTGACAGATTTTTGGTTACAGTGTGGTGGTTACAGAGTGGTTATAGATCTTCATTTTTCACAGATATCGATTATCGATTTTATGAGGAAAATAGAAATGAATATTTATTTTATATTGTTTCCTGGTGTGAGGAAACAATAGAAGATAAATATTCTGAAATGAAGTATTGAGCTGAATCCCATCAAATTTCTAATTATTTATTCGAAATGATGTTTCCTTTGTTTCCTTTTTTTTTAAATCTAAGATAAGATTGTGTATGCATGAGTATGATGAATTTAGGATGCCAACACTTATGAATAATTTTCTACATTAAATCATCTGAAAGAACAATTCGTTCAGGCCAGTCTCAACTCCCTACACTGTAGATTGATGGACTGACACCTATCAGAAAACAACTACTCCCCTGGCTAATACCACGAAGGGCGTTGGATTATATCCGACAGTTGTCAGTGCATGATTCTTCACTGAAGTTATTTCTGTATATGCTGTTGGCGATGATTTGTTAGATGATTTGATTTATACCCAGTCTTCAAATATGCCCACTGACTATACGTGAGAAATTCTCTAAATGATGCAATAGGATGCAATGTGTGACGAATGCATCATAGTTTCCTTATTTCTTTAGAATGAGTAAAAAAATCCACAATCATTAAAAAATATTGTATTTTGAAGTGTTTTGATCGTTCATTTTCTTTATTATGAGCGCTTTGATCCTTGTGCTTCGATTATTTCAGTATGCTAGATGAGAACATTTCATGTAACTTTTGCTGTAAATACACTATTATTCATATTCTTGGTGTTATAGGTTATTGGTAGTATAAAATCAAAACCAGACTGAAATTCAAAATATTCAAGCTCACGTTTACCCGAAATAATCTCATTCTCAACATTGATTAATTTTTTGAATGTCAAAGTTTACTATTTTCTCTTCGGTAATACGTATACAAACAACGCAGTACTTACTGATATAGCGGAGTTTCTTTCTCAAGTAACCCAAACACCTCAATTTTATCCAATTATAATACTTACCCATGAAAATATCTTTCAACTGTGTAAGTCTTGTAAAAACTGTTCCATTATGGTAGATACAGAATAATCGGAAAATAATTGCACTGCCTACAGACACATAAAACACTCCCTCCTTAAAATCGCAACACACCAAGTCACTTTCCAACACATACTGGCGCGTACGCGATGAAATACTCAATACTATATACTATATAAAATTCTTGTTATCTTCAGTTGATCATAATATAGTTCTGTATATAGATTCACAAAACTCTTGTAATAATCGAATTAAGTTATTTGAAGGGATACAGTATTTAATTCAAACAAACAATGTGTGTTCAGATCGAGTTGATATTGCTCTCCATTTGAAATAGTTTATTTCTCTCTTCCAATAGGTGGTCAATTTTGAGATGATATTATATTTTCTTAATTCAAAATAGTTCGTCTTCGCAATAATATAATCAAACGAATGATGACGTTGAAAGTCCAAGAAATTTGATTTCTTTTTAAAAAAAGTGTGATTCTCTTGTGGAACATGGCGCTGTTGGCATGAAGTAATAGATTCTCCAATAGAGATAAAAATTTCAAAGCAATATATGATCTTCTTTGAAAGAAATACTTTTTACTGTGCGGAGATGCTAATGAATCACTAGCGACAATGAAGAAGTAGCTAGGAAGAATAAACCCTATTAATTGGCCATGAAGATTAATCACTTCATTGCCTATTACATCCAACTAACGAGGAGATGAACCTCAATGATTGACTCCCTAAAATGCCAATGAATCTCCCAACCAGTTATATTAGAATGAAGAAGACAAGCTGAATAATAAAGCGATGTTTGGCCTCATTGATAAACCACTTATGACCGTTTCTATAATATTGGTCTAGCTTTGCCAATGAACATGAAGAAGTTTGAGAATATTCAGGTATATTCGAGTGAGGTATATACGTATGAGGATCTCTGGCGTGGAACAAACTATAGAAAAACCTTTGTCCTCACCAGAACGGAATTGCTGTCCCACGACTAGACTTGGTCATCTCTTGGTGTTGCTAACTTGGTTAGCGTGTTTTCATTAGAAATATGCTACTTGTTTATTATCAATAACCTACGCATAGATGTATTTTTGATGGGAGCAATAATTCGTAATAATATAGTAAATTGTTGAATTTCACAAGGCACTACAAATTAATAATTCATGTGCAATGCAGAAAGGGTGGAAGGAAATTTCGAAATATTGTTGTAAATAGCGCAGATTTGGTAGCTGGTCGAAAATATTCCAAGTGGAAGGATGGTGTAGTTATGAAATATTGAGGTTATGACCTCGAAACCGGTTTTTCTGTATAAGTATGATCGAGTTTTGTTGATAACAGTTCAATGGAACAGGGTTCCAACATGCCAAATTTTCATCAGCGAAACTGAATCCAAATAAGACCACGTCAGATGGAATGGATTGCCTGTTGCCATATTTAGTATTCTTAGCGCATCATCCAAAACTACACCCAAACTCGTTTTTTTGTACTACCACAAATGGATCAAAATATCAGTAGAAATGAATGCACTTATTATTGGTCTGTATGCCTAAGATACANCACCCCACCACTGCACTATACAATAAAATATAACGCTGGGTAGTAAACCTTGACATTTTATTGTGCCGTCATTTTTATATCAATTGCTAGTTAAACCTCCCTCATATATTTTTATTCTGAAATATATCAGTTATGAAGCTTCTCCAATATAAAATTTCAAGTAATATTTTCCGCTTCCATATGAAAATACAGTAAAGCGCATCATGCTACTAGTTTTATGAGCGTATACTCCTGAAATTATCTTTGGTGAGGCGAATCGAAAAAGAATTAACTACCTATCAGAAAAATATTTCCATATAGTTGAAGGTTTTTCTACGGAATATGACATTTGAGTATGTCATAAGGTTTATGATCATGTTGTTCATAAAGTTTCGATTGAAATAGAAAAATTATCTCTAAAATCGTTATGTCTTTGTAAAACATAATGGAAAAACCGGAGAAATTTCCACCTAGGTCGAGTTCATTATTTTGTTCAATGATCCACAGTCAATTCTAAAATATTCGCATTGTCTTCTTTTTCTGACGATTCTTCTTCTTTTTCAAACAATTCCGGAATGTGTATATCTACAAAGGGATATAAGTAACATCTTGGATTGAAGTCTTGAGTACAAATTATACTTTAATCTCAATAAATGTTCAGTAATTTCAATATCTCGCATAAAGGAGTCAATCATATTGTTGTAAATCATACCCGAAAGAAAATAATGCTGGCCCCCACTGGTAACCATGACCCAAATGTGACGTAGCTAAGAGCGCGCGAATGCACGATGATTCTCCGCCACTCGAGAAGCAGCAAGAATAATGGTACCGACTTTCTACGGCATTCGATTACGATATTCAAACGCTAGCTGCGATGATATCGAGACAGTCAAGTGGACGTTACAGAGGGGTACGCGAAGTGATCTAGTAAGGCGATAGACATTCAAATATTAGTTGAGGTTTTGTTGAAGTGTTTGTTGTATTTAAAGTGAAATAAAGTTGGTCAATTATTGATCAACCCACGGGGAAAAACGTAACAATTTAGATATGACAGGAGTGGGGTGGTTCTAGGAAGAAAAACAGAAACCAAATTTTTCTTTGTTAATCATAAACAAGATATTATGAAATCTGGTAATCAGATGTTGGGTTTTATATTCAGATGAACATTTTCATTCTCTGATATAGCTATTATTGAATCACTTTATTTTTTGTTAGTAAGACCAAAATTGGAGTTTACTTCCATTATTTGATTCGCAGAGAACCAAACTTATGTAAAAGAATTAGAGAACATTATGAACAAACTTTTTAGATATTTCATTCACAAGCGATATCACAAGTGACCAAACTATAACTCATTAAGATCTTTGGACCCCGGTGTTTTAACCATAAGTACTATTTTGAATTTGTTGTCTCTTTGATTACCGACTCACACAAAAAAATTATGGATAGAAGAGTGTGCAGACAGTGTTCAAATATGACAGTGCATCAATGAAATTGGAAATGTTATAATTAGAAATGGATCAATAATATCGGGCAATGAATAGATATCCCAAAAGTACTTGATGAAGAATCAGAAGTAGCTTCACAAGCCACATACAAGAGAATATTGAAAGATACTAGTGAAATTCACCAGTGTTATTCACGTAAAGGAAGAAGTGGATTTTCAAGTGTTCGTAGGAGACGAATCCGAGTAGAAAACGCGATGACATCTTTGCTAGAGAAGGCACAGTCTATGGGATTTACAAGTAGAAATAAGAGCCCGAAGTGTTTCATCAAAGTGCTACAATGAATCAATAATGCATCGCTGGACTCAACTGCCCTGAGAAGATGAGCCTGATTAAAAAAAGGCGATATTATCTCTCCCTACGAAGAAGCCATTGATTGTGCTGCATTGCAATCAATTTGATCTATATTCATGACGTCTATGTATATTTCTCCACCATACAATATATGATAAAATCAATATCAGCAAGCGACTTCAGAATTTGTGAAACTCGTCCCATAATTCTGTTAGGAGTTCGACAATACATAAACTTCATGTGCACACCAATAATTTCACTTCCGTCACGCCTTTGTAGTTAAGTTGTTTCTCCTTTGTCTCAGAACTTGACGGAATCCAAAGTGGCACGGACAAAGGACTATCCCAGAGGAACGCTAGTACAGTTTATATATCCCAATTGACAATCACGATCCTGGCAGGGTGGAAATAAAAACAGTACGAGCGATCCTTATTCCCCGACCCGTTTCATTTTCTTGCGATTGTATTGCTCCTCCATCCGAGATTGATAGATGGAATTCAATGTAGGGCAAGCGAAAGAACTCTGGTACGTGATTTAGAAATTGACATTTCTAAATATACTTCTTGCATATTACGCTCTGCATCCCAACGGGTTGCTTTCAACCGATTTCAATGAATGATGTCCTTTTCCATTGTTTATGCCCAAAAAAACCTCAATGTCATCCTCTGACCTCAAGCTTCGATTGACAGTGACTCAAATTTTAGTTCATGAATTTTGCATCATCGAGTATTAATCAACTACTGAAAGACTAGTGACTACTTCCTCAACTTAGTATTTATAGTACAGCATGGATTCCACATCTTTTTCCCAAGTNAGTTCATGAATTTTGCATCATCGAGTATTAATCAACTACTGAAAGACTAGTGACTACTTCCTCAACTTAGTATTTATAGTACAGCATGGATTCCACATCTTTTTCCCAAGTGTGAATGAACTGTGTTACCCATATTTAGTTTACTGTGACCTCACTTGACTCCTGAACAAGCAGTGAACCTTTTTGGTCGGGTTGCCCCAGTATCTCAGGCCATACATGAAGAAGAAGAACTAAGAGTGCAGTTGGTACAACACAAGATGGCATCGCATTATGACAAACAATTATCAGGAGTTGATAAAGATGATAGATAACGAACACTTTTATAATCGGGTTTCAAGCATCACTCTCAAAAATACAGGGTATCCATTTGAAAACCTTCCTTCCTTGATATCTTCCCCTTGCAATACATAATATAAGGAATCGAAAAACAAATCAATTTTATAGTCGAGAGGGACACTTTCAAGAAACATTTGTAGCCCTCGTAGTTCAACCCCCAAGAAGGGGTAGATGTTACCTTAAAATCTTAAATGGGAAGGGGTATCAAGTGGCACATCATTTTGATTGGAGTTGAATTCTGTTCCCGATGATACTCTGACGTTTCTTTTTTTGATGAGCAGTTTCCGAAAAATAGCGTTCAAATCTACACATGTAATTAGAATTTGCCTGTTCTGAAATGCATTATTGTATTGACTCATTTTGAAAGCTTATCTTTTGAACTGTTCTAAACAGTAATAAACTCTGTTTTCGATTTCCCCTCTAACATTCACTAGGAATTGACAGGCATGCTGCTGTAATCAGATTTTCAATATCAGAAGGTCTTGTTTTATCAACAATGGATTTGGGATGCCCCCAAAGAAATAAATCTATGGGTGTTGAATCCGGTGATCTCGGAGATCATTTAACTGCTTCCCTTCTGCCAATCCATCTATCCGGAAATCTCTCGTTTAACCACTGTCGGACGGGAAGACAATAATGAGGTGGAGCACCATCTGCGGGAAATTTAACATATTCTCCTGTAAAAAATCATTACCTGCTGCATCAATTTGAGTTTCTTAGCTCGTGAGTTATGAAAGGATCGATAGTCTCCTCTAGCATTTCAAGGTTCAGATTGCCAGTCAAGTTTTTTTTACAGAAATAATGACCAATAATGGCATTTCCAAGAATATCAGCCTAAACATTCTTTTTCTGGGTGTTGTGTATGCCCGTCTCGAAACATATGTGGGTTTCCGTCACCCCAATAGCGACAATTTTGTCTATTAATATTGCCATTCATAAAAAATGAACACCCATCGCTGAAACAGATGTTTAAAGGAAGATAATGACTCGATGAGACATGATTTCACAAAACTCTATTCTTCTATCTCAATCATCCTCGTGGAGCTCTTGAACAATCGGTATTTTATAGACTCGCGTGACATTCCCATCTGTTCTGATACTGATCGTTAGGAGCTCGTCGATTTTCGTCCCAATATATTTGGCAGAATTAAAAAAAATCTTGTATTCTGTGAAGTTTAGATTTTCTCTAATCAGATCCATGACTCTTTCATCTCAGTTTGAAGCTTTCCTTCTTCTGATGCTTCTTCTGGATGATCTAAAATTTTTGTTCGACAGAATATAATCGTTTCTAATGGATTTATCTGCTTGTTTGCCCTCGTTTTCCCCAGGATATAAATAGTCGAATAATTTCCATAGGTTGGAAATACAATAATCTCTCAAAAGGAACAAAATTCTTTCATCGAAGAGAAATTCTAGATGATTATTAGTTATGAGACGGAAAGGAGTGGATAAATAATAGCCAAGCCAACTAAAATGCTGAGTAGTACTAAGATAGTTTTTCACATAGACGACAGACAGATGGCCATCAACAACCATAGTCAAAGTACACATATAATATTGAAAAAAAACTTAATAGAGAAAAGATACTAAAAGCACCGCATTTGGTCTTATCCGATTCATATATATGACATCATAAATACATCCCAACAACGTGAAATCATCCAAATAATTACTTTTGAAGAAGTTCCAGAATGAATTGTATTTTTAGACATGGTTAAAATTATCAGTCAATAGAAAACCAATCTTATGGGATACTAGTTGAATTTTACATTGTCTAAATGGTACCCCTATTTCAACTTTAAACTTTTTACGTCAAAATATATCATTCTAGTACTTTTTGATGAAAAAGACAATACTATTATATTGCACATCGTCAAGAGGGCGTCACAGACTGTTTTCTCAAATGGTAAACCGGGTCTCGTGAACCCCGTTTATTTATTAATTTGAATCCGATCAGCCGATCCTGAGTAATTAGCAGTTTCATTGAATTGATGAATGTAACCGCTACTATTATTCATAAATGTGTATGAATAATCTCAATAGATACATACAGTTCACACTCGAAACGGAGTTTCAGAACAAATTTGAGTTCAATGTATATCAAATACCGAGCTATACAGACATAGATAGATAGGAAAATTACAATATTTATACAGATAGGACATAATAATGGTTTCAACGCAGACACAATCCAGAAGTTTGTCAAAAAATAAAGCCGAATATTCACTTACAGATTAATATACCCCCAAATCAAACAATTCAAACTCAAAAAATTTTTAACTCTAACATATTTAGGTGAAAAAACAGCGACAATTGCGGATTTTTTCAGAAATAAACAATGTGGAAGTGGCATTCAGACCACATACCAGGTTATCTGATTCCCTTTTTAATGCCAAAGATGAAGAGGACAAAATAGAGGAATCCGGAGTTTATAAGTTCAAGTGTCCTGAGTGCAAAAGTGTTTATGTAGGAAAGTGTGGTCGAAATTTCCCAAAACGATATGCCGAACATGAAAAATCCTTCAGACTATGTAAAAATGATTAGAAGTTTTCAAACCATTCCTTGAAATGCAACTACAAGTTCTTGAATCTAAACGATGCAAGCAAGGATTGAAAACTCAATTATTCGAAATCCTTGGAAATTCATAAGCATAAGCATTGTGGATATAATCTTCTAAATGATCAAATCGATCTAGTGAGTAGTTTTCAAATCAGTGTATCCAAATTATCCACGTAAACAAATTTCAGGTACTCAATTAAATTAAGGACCTCTTGCGACAGTAGATATATAAGGGTTGACATTATGATAATTTATTTTCAATTTATTTTAATTGATTGAAAATGTCCTTATAGGACAAAACTTCAGTAACATTGGTTACGAATAAAAGTGGTAAGAAAACATAGAAAGTGTTATGTCTCATTTTTCATAGCAGTTTTATTTTCATTTTGAGAATCTGTAAACAAACGATAAATATCACCATCAAAAAATCTGTATTGCGAACTCCCTCCAGTCCCTGACCAAATTTTTAGAGGAAAGTATTTATCACATTATATTAGTAACGCCTCCTATTCTAATCATGAACTTTGGAATGGACTGTAATTATGTAACAATAAGTTAAATTTCCAAAATATCCACAAAAAACCTGAAAAGTTTTCTATCAGGTAATCTAGCAAGACATTTAAAGAAAGCACTTTTGTCTATTTGCCGGTTTAGATAATTGTCGTCTAGCCACTTTTTAACTAGCCTCATCTAGCATTTGAATTTGTCAATTATTCAAACCGGTAGACAAGCAGTCGTGATGAGCCCACTAGATCACCTGGCATGACACCTACAGATGTTTCTGAGGGATACATAAAGCTTAATGTATACGATACACAACCGCAGTTCATAATCAGAACCCGTAGATAGAAAAAGAGGTACTTGCAATGAAATTACGCCAGGCATATTCCATAATGTAGGAAATATATGTGTATAATCAGACTTCATTATCGTAAGGGAGCGAATGGAAAATATATTTAGAATGAACTGAAATGAGTTTTGATTTTTTCTATTTATGATATTCATCGTTGGTTTGCGGGTTTTTTGAACGATTGATAATACTTGGGGTGGAACAACACCACTAACAAGATGTAACAGCAGTAAAGAACTCTCTCCGCGGCAAGTATCAGCACAAACTCCCGATAGATCTGGTCATCGGAAGTGTTGGGAAGAACAAAGTTGCTGCAACAAATATACTTGCCGTTCCAATCTTACTCTACTCGTTTGGAGTAGTGAGGTGGACTCGGGAGGAGCTCTATCGACTCGACGTGAAGACACGAAAAATTATGCATCTCTATAGGAGTTTGCATCTCAAATCGTCCGTTACACGGTTGTATTTCCCCCGACAAAAAGGAGGCCGTGGACTTTTGAGTTTGGAGTGTCTACACGACAGAATGGTACTGGATGTAGCCTGCCTGTAAGGACATAAGGAGTTCGAATCCCCTTTTTTGCACGGTCCGCGACTATGAGGAAGCATTTCTCTTTAGGACAGCTGCCCGAGCAGCTGATGACTCTGTTTAGTTTTCGACACCGAACGAGGTGATCACAACTCTGTCACCGAGTTGGAACCCGTAAAGCAGAAGGATCATATAAAAGCCGCAGAGATCACCTCACTTCTGCGGCAACACAAGGTTGAGTCAATGCATGGGGTCTTCTTCAATAACATTGAAGACCTTGGCAGACCCTAATGCACTTGCTATCAGCATATGCGGCCTCGGCCTATATCCATTTACATAACGCGGCCCTTCATTACCATCTATGCCACTCTTACGGCATTGACGAGACACCGGTGTTGCCCTACGGGGATATTGAATCCGTTGTGGGGAACTAGAAATGCTGAGATTTTCTCTTCAAATTCCGTAAACTGTATCCAGACCACTCTGTCAAGATGGTTTTTCTGATTATTGGAGTCCTTGGTGGAATGATGCCCACCACTCTACTCTCGAATCTCAAAATCATACCGGCTTACCGCACTAAGGCAGAAATCTTAGCCGGACAGATGCAGGGGGCTGTCATTCTTGGCTCACTGCGCTTACTCAGGGCACATGATTCTTGTACCCAATAATCACTTTCCCCACTGTGTGGGGAGTGGTCGTTGGTTGATAATGCTGACACGCCCTCCAGAATATATCGGGGCATCGGGGGATAGGACCTGATCAGCGCATAGTACGGTGGTACCACAAAAAATAACAATTATATACTTCATTGTCCAAAGAACATCAGGTCTTATTGACGAAGCTGTTTAATTTCACCAGTTCGGGTTGAACCGCGTCTGGAGTTTTGTGCCTGTGCGAAAGTAGTGATTCACATTCACATTGGATTTGAATCGCTGAAGATTAACTTCATTCGGAAAAACATTCTCGGGAAGTTTGTTCCGTGTAAACATAGTTCTCCAAATGAAAGAGTTTTTGAACAGTGAAGTTCGAGGTGTACTGAGTTGAAACTCTGAACGATGAGCAGCTCCGATTTTTTGAAGCCAAGAAATTAATGTGACTTGACGCCGGGGCCTCAATTTGCCTACTCTCCAGGTCTCTTTATGAGTTCTGCCAGAGGTCTCAATATGCCTACTCCTTAGATTGAACTGAGTTGTTATATCTCCAATTGTCACAAAACGCTGCCCTTCCATGGGTCACTTCAATTTTGGGAACAGGAAAAAGTCACAGGGGGCAAATCTGCTAAATATGGTGGCCGATGCATGATTGCGGTATTGTTTTTGGCTAAAAAATTAGGAACAAGCAATGACGAGTGAGCAGGTGCATTATCGTGATGCAAAGCCATGAATTGTTTTTCGATATGGCCGGACGTTTTCTCCGTATCACTTCTCTCAGGATATTACTTCTTATTGATCATACTTTCATGTGGCAAGAACTCATGTTGCACTACGCCACGGTAATCGAAGGAAACAATGAGCAAAACCTTGACATTTGATCAAACTTGGCGCGTTTTTTTTGGTCTTGACTCTCCTGGGCTTTTCCATTGAGACGATTGGACTTTGGTTTCGATATATCATAATTCGTCACTAGTTATGACCCTTTCAAGCAAATCAGAATCACCTTTCACGTCATTCAGCAATTCCTAAGCGATGCTCATGCGGCGGTTTTTTTGTGAAATTGAACAATTTTGGAACGAATTTCGCTGCCACACGCTTCATGGTAGAAATTTCCAAAACATTGCATGGCATGAGCCAACCGATATGCAGGCATCCTCAGCAAATTCTCTAATAGAGTTTCGACGATTCTCTATAACAATTTTCTTCACTCCCTCAACATTTACATATAATTTAAATGTACCAGAAGAATAACATTTGTGTTTCATCGACTAAAGCTCAATTTTTTTCATTATTTTGTAAATGAATCATCATAAAACCGGTTGAGTAGTTGGAAATTTCGGATATTGTTTCTGAAATCTCATTACTGTTTCTCATCTCAGCGATTGGATCATATTCAAACATTCATTCGCAAGAGGATCACATACTCCAATTATTATGAGAAACATGTTTACTTGATGAAACAAGTTGGGGTATCTGATATCGAAGAAGTAATCGACATGAAAAGCATTTCATTTGCAGTTAAATATAGATTATCTGAGTTCCCACAGAGTTTATCCAAGGGCAGGCAACTGAAAAATTGGGATACATCGTATTTATGTCTGTTTACTCTTCAGCATCTCTTGGCTTTGTAAGATGATGCATTCACGGAAATAGCTTTCAAATATATGAAACTGTTTCTCATATATGGATATTTTTAGATGAGTTCTCTGATATATTCAGTCTATATCATCCCGCAGGTACACTACTAGAAAGGAACGATTGAAATATATGCGACTACTGTCAAGTTCGAGTTGTATAATAATAATACGTTTATTGTCGCATACACTGATTTCAATAACATGGAGTGCTATCGAAAATAAACAAGATAATCACAGAAGCCATGAAAATCTATAGCTTGTTCGTGATGAAAGGATATTGTAAATTGAGCGTATAAACACTTAACATTAAAAAATGTTATATTATTGATAACTATGTTATGCCATAGCCTTTCTGGAATGGTTGACCGTTGTTTGTAGGTAAGAATGTCCGACGTTCAGTAACGAAAATTTTTTACAAGCCATAACATATTCTTGAAAGCGTCGACTGTCAATTTGAAAAACGTCTGAATATAGCAATCTTTACAATCACGAGTTTGACTGTGGAGTTTGAATGTGGAGATTCTGCAGTTGGGGTCTGAGAGAGAAAGAAACTGGGTGTCTTGTTCAGTAGCAGAGAATATAAGGCAGACAGGTGTATGGAGATATATGATCCACTTGAAAGTACATATAAATATAATATAGGATTTCATGATGATATTTTTTTGAAAGTGAAAACAACTCATTTATCAATGCAGTTCCAAATCTTTTTTCCAGATCGGTATGGCTACTATTTTTAACTCCTATTCTGCATGGAATATGCTCCATCAAAAAACATGTACTTTCATATCCATAATTTCTGATCATTCATAATTCACACGTTCTGCTATGTTTATCTCTAAAATAAAAAAAAATTACGAAACTCTCCAAACACTTCGTATTCCCTGTTGTTCTGACCCAGTCACTACATATTATCTTCATATCAAAGAACTCGTTCTTTTATCGAGTTTACATGTCCCTCGCTCCTGCATAGCTATGAATAAATTATACTTTTTATGAGTTTCTCATGTCTCAACCCATATCATTAATTTTCTATTTTCCAGCCCGTTCTTCCACCTGTTCAGAGCTGAAACGGTTGATTACATTTCAATTTATGAGAATTTTCATACGGAATATGAAACAGTATTTGTTGGAAATACTTATGTGATTTTCATTTAAGTTATGAAAGAAATTATTGTCACAATTATATAACTATTGAAAAAATTGTCATTTCAGCATTTTTGCATAACGAGACCGTTCTTATTCATTATCAATATCATTTCATATGTATTTAATCCACCAGAGAAATATTTGTAAATGAAAGCCATTTTCAAGAACTACTTGTTTCAGTGTCTTGTTCTTTGACCAAAGACAGTGACCAGACACTTGGGGGTCAGGTAGCAGTTTCAAGTAGTTCTTGAAAATGGCTTCAAAACAGAAGCTGGAACGTCGAACAGATGAAAACTACAGACGCGGTTCAACCCGGAGGACAGTACATCAAATTGCTGACCGCGGAAACCTATATGATGTTATTTGGTGTGTGTATCTAATAGTCAGAGTTCATACTCATTCATTTATTGATTGTATGTTATTACTTGTACTTATACCGGGTGTTCAAAAAGTTTTAGTACGGTATATTATCTGTAGTCAGTGATGATAAGAAAACGAAATGTTGGCAATTACAAAAAATTCAACTTCTTGAAACCTAACTTATATCGATATGTAGCTCATTTTAAAAGTCCTGAAGAAACAAATATTTCTACTCAAATTAGATTTCAACTAATTCGAATGTAGACAGAGTAAAAATGAGTTAAAATGAGGTCACAAGGTTTTTCAATGATATTTTTCCAGATAGACCACTTTCTCTTAGTTACGTGAGAAGTGCTGTACAAAATTTCACTACGAATTCGAGAATAAAACACGTTCCAATATCTGGTCGCCTGTCCGTTGAAACCAAAGAATTTCAAATTCAAGTTTTGAGTATCATTGTTGTTCAATCCAAGCAATCAGTGCGTACAGTAGATGTCGCTTTAAGTACAGGCAAATCAACAGTGCATAGAATTTCAAAACAACATAAATTCAATCCTTTTGAAGTCCATCTTGTACAAATAATAAATGAAGATGATCCATATCAAAGACTGCAGTTTTGTGAAAACACATAACATTCAATTGCCACACAATCCAACTACCTCTTTCGAATATGATGTCGTCTTAACTTTATTTCGAAAATCATTTTTTTACAAGTAGGATTCATTCTCATTATTTCAAAGCTGTGCTTCATAATATTCAATATTATTTTATGATGAAATTTGAACTCATAACATGTTAATCGAAAGCGTATACGGTTTATTTACTGTGTTATAGTTCATCTGAAAAGTTTATTTCACTTGGATCTCATTAAACTTCAACTAGGTTGACTGGATCAATTACAAACCATGTTTGTCATGGATTTGTCATCGATAATTTAACGTTGTTTTCTCGGAAAGGGCTTTCAACATGGAGTGTACTTCGTAGGAATTATCTGTGTCAAATCAATTTCGGCTAGGTGAGTCATGTATGGATAATTCAGGAAAGGAAGAAACTGTTAGATTGTCATTGACCTAAAATTCGAATTCATGTGTTACCAAAGGAATGTAGCCTGAATTATCAATTACAACAACAAAACTTGTATTCCATCATGCAAAATTCTCATTACGCTGTCTGCTCAAAAAATAAAGTGAATTTTCATTTTCTCGAAAAATATTTATTCATTCATCAATTTCTATTTTGTCTCCTCCGAATAGTCCTCTTCAAAAATATTACACTTTTGCCAGCATTTTGGTTTAGATGTCATAATGCTGTACCCATGATTCGTCACCAGTTATGACCCTTTTGAGCAAATCTGTATTGCCATTGACATCATTCAACAATTTCTGAGCGATGCTCATGCATTCTGAGAATCCAGCAATCTTGAAACTTCGCTGCCATATGCTTCATTCCCAAAATTTCTGAAAAATTCACATGACATGAGTCAACCGATATGCCGACATCCCCAGGAACTTCTTTAATAGTGATTCGACGTTTCTCCATAATAATTTTAACCGGTTGTTGATATGCTGGAAGTTGCAGGGCAAGTGTCGTCATTAACATCTTCTCGACCTTCTGTGAAAACCTTGTACCACTTGTAAATATTCTCCTGGCTCAGAGTACAATCAACGTATGCCATTGTCAACATCTCAAGTGTTTTTCAGTACCTAATTCAATTCAATTTTTGTATAACATTTTATGCCAATTCTTTGATACATTATTTTCGAACCAGAAAATCGACAAACATGCAAAACACTTCTTACTTTTAACCCTCTCACCAACAATTCGAACATATTAGGCAGTTGGAACTATGAACATTTGTTGGTAACCAGTGAACCAACACAAAACAATCGCTAATCGAATATATGTAGCACTCAAAATTTGAACACACAACATATGTTTCAAACAGTTCACGTAATCATCATTTTAAATACACACGATCATAAACGTGGTTTTTGAATTCGCCATGATCAACTTTGTTACACAAATTTACAAGTACAGTTTCATGTCCTAACAACTGTTGAATAACGAATCATATTTTTTATCAGATAATTTCAGATGGAAATTCAGTAGGCATGAATATCTATAGCAAATGGTCATAATTAGGATTATTTTGTGAAATTGAAAAACGTAAATATTTGATATAACATGACTGAAACCCTAATCAATGTCATCCAGGATTCCCTAGATTACTCTTCACCTAATTGTTAGCAACACTTGCTACAGGTGAAAACTGAGCAGTTGGTGGTAATTGCATTAGTTTTTCATTTCCTCTTGCGGTTCCATCAAAGTGCTGATTTGTTGACGTGGCAACCAAATGGCAATGCTGCTGTGTGAAATGAAGGGTCGGAGACATCTCTTGTTTTTTATTCATTGATCTGAAGTTCGGATGGAAAAGAGGATCTTGATCAAGTAAACACCGTCGGTAGTTTATTTGTGTGGCATGGGTGGCGTAGTATTTTTTACTTTGTATACATGTGGGAGGGTTTATATGGTATCAATTAGTGAATTCATCAGTCCCGGTACAGAAGTCTTTCATTTAGCTTTTCGAATTGACTTGGTATAGACGTATATAACTTTGTTATTTTTGGAGATTTGAAACCGTTTGCATAATACATAAGTAGGATATTAATTACTGCTAACACGATATGAATGATTCAATGATATTTCATAGTCCTATGAATTCGACTTTTCAATTGATTTATTTATGAAATGATGTTCACCAGTGAGGATGACACTGTAAGTGAAATTTTACGTTTTTTATTGACTTTATTGTGTGTCAATCCTGTGAATGATATCTGATTCAATTTCATAACGAATGTTTGGAATACAAACTGCTCCCAAAGGCGGTCAGAACGAGCAAAACCGAAGGATATTAGTCTGTTCTTCTCTTCAACTTTTACTGTTTTGTGATGAAACCAGAGCCTTAGAATTTGTAGGCAAGGTCATTTTATGTTGTAAAGTTCCTATTTGATTGATTTTCATGGATTGAGATCTGCAAGAGCAGTTGGTTTCAACAATGTCTCCGTAGCCTGTAATGATACCCATTGATACTGTGTAACATACTTGGCTGTATTGATATTTGAATTTCACCACTTCTACCGCCTTTATAGTGAATTAAAATTTTGTTGCACTTGTAGAAAATACTCATTATGAGCATACACATTCGCGTTTCTCTTCAGCAGTAACAATAACTCCACTGCGCATGAAAAAATTCATTTCCTGAAAGAGTTGATGGATTCATAAAATCATGAAGTTAGGGACTATCTTCTCTATTCATGAAAAGTACAAATCAATAAAATTACAAATTGAATCCTCCCAACATTTCTCTTCAAAATATACCAAACACGTACGAAACTAGAGAAGGGTATATTTTAGAGAAAAAGCTCTTCAAAAAATGATACTTTTATAAATGGATTTAGAAAACCTGAAATGAACAATGAGTCACTTGTGGTTCAATACCAGACAATAGGAGTATGCGGTATGTAGTTCTTGGTCCTAAATGAGATTTTTGAGTAGACTAAGGGTGTGAAATGATTTTTACTGAAAGAAACTGAAATACAAATCTTTAGGAAACGCAATATCCCAATTTAGCGTTCATTGATTGAACATAAAAAGAAATTTAATAATTTCTATAAAATTCAAATGAATTGCGGTTCAAATTATAGTTGAAGTGGTTTATAATTGACATTTGAGATGATTATCCCCATTCCATTTCATCTGATCAAAACCAATCGCTTTTCAACCGTTTCTTTTCGATAGAATATGTCGAACAAATCAAAATGAAACGCGAGATTCGTCCATCACAAAAATCTAATTAAGTTCGTTTCCTATTTCCACTTCGAATTCGGGTTAAAAACAACCATCGAGTGGAAACCGATACTGGCGTAAATTGAATTTTCAATTGATTTGAAAGATAGAATTTGTTACCTCTGGCGTAAATTGAATCTAACAAAAACACTATTTACACACATCAGAACCGCGACACTCTTCATTTATCGCATTCCATCGTTAGCGTTTCCACGCTACATTTTGCTATTTCCGTATGTATGGATGGATATGTATGGATAGTCTTCCAGGTGTGATAAGTGATGATTTACTTCCTACGGAATCGAATATCCGCCGTGTGTGCTTTAAAACGGATTTTAATATATCGTTGAGTATGTCCAACATACCTTGTTTTGTTTTCAAAACAACCATTATTCATAAGAATTGCAATACAAAGTATTGAAGTTGTCAATATATACTAGTGCAGTAGTGACATATTTTTAACCTATTTTGAATAATAACGAAAACACCATACGAATAAGAGTTAAAATATATGAATAATATATGAAATGGTAGACATAATAGAAGATGGAAATATATTACAAAATCTCAAATAAAACCAAAGTGGAGTGCAATACAGAGCTGTTCCTCAAAATATGACACAAGGGAGTTGTATACAGGGCTTTTCATGATGAGCGTTAATTATTCGTTTCTGAGAAACTATTTAACGGATTAACCTGAAAATTTCACAGTATGCATAAATCAATATGACCTACACGACTAAAATATTTTAGAAGAAGCGGCGTTGCGCTTCTACTATAATGTAGCGGCTTCTTTGATTTTTCACATGGAACACCCCGTATATAATATCATATTATGATTCATTACCACTTTGTCAACAAATTCATATACTATTTTCCTATACCTATCTATTACCGTTTAGAAGATATAAATTAATTTCGATA
>NW_019294469.1:0-18697 GCF_000500325.1 Leptinotarsa decemlineata | reverse complement strand
CCTAGTGAATAAATGCTTGTGTTTTTAAATAGTTTATTTAGTGAAAAAGAAGGCTGAAAAGTTGCCCTTTTCTGAACTTTGAAGGGCCGTAACTTTTTAAATAAGGGAGAGCGCCGCTTTTTTCTTTCGGATTCGTAATCTACGCATCAAAATACGTAAGTACAGTCGAAAATTTTTTCAAAATCGCCGGGTGTCCAGATAACGAAAATTTACCGTGACACATTAACTTCAACCTCACTGTGACGTGCACTATTAGCTGCCTACATTCAGGCGTTTATTCAGTTGGTTATTCTAATGTACTTTAACGTACCAACAGGTCCCCGGCAGCCAAATATATTTTGTGTTGAAGATATGGAACTTTGAAACGCTTGGACTTTAAAGTACCGTTAGTCGACTAAACGGCCGATTTCATAAAGAAACATAAAGGTTACTTTAACTTTAAATGATACTTTAATAAATATTTTTGATTTCATAACCAAGTTAAAGTGTCCTTTCTCATTGAACGTGCTTTTTTATTTTTCAATGTTTATGTTCATGATAGTGCGTTACTTTTTTGTTGTTATTATTAACTATTTTTGAATCATACGTTACATGCCGTTGTGACTGGATAAAAGTTTGTGTTTATTTTTCAAACACCTTCGTTTGATAAGTAGGAATATAGCTATGAACAAGTACGTACTTGTGATATTAGTTATTTTGTTATTAGTTTATTATTAGTACCTATGTATTATGTATTACCAGTTAAATAGTTAATGAATACATATAAAGATAAATTAACTGTGGATTATTTCATTTACGTTGCGTTACGTGGCTTTCGTGTGGGTAGCTCGCTGTTTATTCCAAAATGAACAAAGTAGCTCAACACACAAAGTAGCGACCACTGCTCTACACCAACATTCCTGTTGAAGAAGCACTTCAAATCATACAGAAGAGGCTATCCAAAGATGGAGACCTGAAAGATAGAACAAACTTACCGATACAAGTCATCATGGCATTACTTTGGACTCCCAAAGTCAAGTAGATGTAATTTTCACGGACCTTCAAAAAGCTTTCGACAGAATCGATCATCACATCATCTTTTTGCTGACGACCTTAAGATCTACAATCGTATAAATAATTTGAACGACTGCCATAACTTGCAGATTGGACTCGATTTGGCAACTGAATGGTTTATTCATCAATTTTTATTGTGCTCCCTTCAAAGTTGTCCCCTTCGGATATAATACACTTGTGCTAGTGCTTTTCCAGTCTTCGAAGTAGTTCTGATTTGCACTTTTTGATATGTCCTTGAGCTCTCTCAGCTATTTCGTTTTTATCTCGTCAATCGTCGCAAAACATCGTGCTTTCGTGGGTTTCTTCAATCTTCGGAACCGGAAAATTCGCAGGGTGGCAAACCTAGTGAATACAGTGCCTCAGACAGTGATTTCTTCGTATTGCTTCTCTGCTTGAGTGTATTCCTTGACTGTACGACCATGAATCAAGAACTCCTGGTGCACTAGGCCACGGTAATCGAAGAAAACAGTAATGAAAACTTTGACATTTGATCGAACCTTGTGTGCTTTTTTTGGTTTTGGCTGGCCTGGGCTCTTCCATTTGGACGTTTGGACTTTGGTTTCGATGTCATAACTATACACCCATGATTCCTCACCAGTCATGACCCTTTTAAGCAAATCTTGATCGCCGGTGACGTCATTTAACAATTCCTGAGCGATGCTCATGTGACGGTTTTTTTGGTAAAAATTCAGCAATTTTGGAACGAACTTCGCTGCCCTAACGTTTGATGCTCAAAATTTCCGAAAAAATTGCATGAAATGAGCCTAAGCCAGCTGATTGCTGACATCCTCAACAATTTCTATAATAGTAATTCGGCGATTCTCCATAATAATTTTCTTCACTTCCTCACATTGTTTCATTTACTGACGAGCGGATTCATGGAATGAAGTTAAGAGAATAGCAGAGATTTAAATAAAATAAAAACATGGTTTGTTGAAAAGTAATTTATTGGCGGTAAATGTCATTAAAACACATATTACCATTCTAATCTTACGAATCATATTTACCCAGATATAGAACAACACATCGTGGATATCCACGATGTAGAACTATCTAGGGATCTTCTTGGATTCCTTCTTGAAATATAATATTCATATTGGAAGGTCATATATTTTGCTCTGGTGGAATCTCTATTGAGTTACGAGATAGTTGGCTGGAGAGGTGTTAAGAATATTCACCTAAAACAATTGGAAGTGGTACAAAAAACAGTACCTAAAATAATGTCATTTGAAAAAAGAACCAGCTAAGTAATCATGGATATTCGACAATTATATGTCAACATATTTCGAATTTTACATTAAATAACCCGACATTTTCGAGAAAGTACATCATACTCACTGAACGAGAGCATTAGTTTCAGAATATCTCAAAATTCTAAGAGCACAGAAAGCAGTAGGGTAACGAACTTTTAACTATTTAGTACCTAAAATATAAGTACAATACATTGCCAGAAATTATAAAAATCATTTATAGCAAACATATTTTCAAGAACATTAAAGAGTGAGTTCTCAAAACGGATAATTGATCCCTTGTAGAGAAAAAAAATGAGTTGACGCAGTTGACATTTCAAAAGCGTGTTTTTTTAGTTTTTCAAACTATAATTATTGAGCGCTCAGTTCCATTTTTTACACAAAATTTCATGCAAATTCTTTGATCAATTTTTTTCGATAGCAGAAAATCGCTGAACACGCCTCTTACCAACAAATTGATCATGCTAAACAGATGACAGTGAGAGCATATGTTCAAGACAAGAATACCAACATAAAAAAAACTAAAAAACTCCAATCGAATGTATGGAGCTCGCGAAATTTCAACATTCAACTTGTTTTTTGAACACACGTATACAAAATTGTTACTGTGTCATACGAAATTCAGAACACAACTAAAAAAATATATCTTGAAATAGAATGACAGTTTTGTAGTTTCACATATTTTTATTTGTTTTTTTGTTTTTTATTTACATGTTACATTGTCCCTACTATGAACATGTAATGTTTCTTGAGATTAATAAATAATTCATTCATAATACAAAGTATGGGGTAAATAGTTTGATGATCTTTTACTATTTACATACTTCCAGGGAAGTTTAGGGTTTTTGCGTGAAGTTTATTCAATTTGATAGCAAAGTCTAATCAAATAATTTAATATCATACCATTTCTACATAACTTTCTGATATTTCTATAGTGCTAATTTGTTCTCACTGCTTTTGCATCATCTTACATCATAACTAGTACAGAAAGATTAGATTATTTTTTTTACTCCTATGATGAATCTTCTGTCGATAGTAACTTACGTAAATTTTGTAGGTATCCTCAGTGGTGGATGTGGAAACCAGTCAGTGAGGCTGAGACCGGCCCTTACTTTCCAAGAGCAACATGCAGATATTTTCTTGGACCGTTTGAGACAAGTACTGAAAGAAGTTAAATGAATCGAATTATAAGAATATATTAAATGAAAAATCAATTTCCAAATATCAATGTATACAAAAATAAGGTAATAAATAAGATTATTTTAATAAATATGTCATTTTCTGTACAAAGTAGGCATATTGAAATGAGTTTTATAGTCGATATTCACAAATTGAAGTCGAAGTTTCGACTTCAAAAGTTGTAAGTTTCTTTAAAAAATCAAAGTTTTCAAATTGGGAAAACGAAATAATACATACAGGGTGTTAATTGGGTATGTACCATACATTTAACAGGCGATTATTCTTTAGGTAACTTTACGACGAAATGTTCATATAAACATGGGTCCGCAAATCCTTTGTTCTCAAGGTACAGGGTGTTGAAATGAAAAAAAAAAAAAAAGTATTCATAGATATCTCAAATATCCTTCACCTAATTTTGTTGTAATTTGGCAATTGTATTTATAACATTAAGGAGCTAGTGTCGTTGCTTTTCGAGTTTGAAAGCCGTGGGTTTTTTGAATTACTTCCTGACGTTTCGCTGGCGCGAGTAGCTAGCTTCTTCAGAGGTTTAACCATCATGGCTTGCTGACCGATGACTATCTTTTAGGCTTCGTAAAGCGTATTTATGCCTTGCAGGTATTCGTACCTGCACTTGAACCTGGAACATCCCACATAGCAATAGATATTCCAGGTATATTTCATGAATATACATTTAAGGATATTGTATTATGCTATGAATATGCCATGGATATATATATATATATATATATATCTTCTGGAGAATATTCCCTGGAAGTGCTCCTGGCGAACCTTTGATATATTTTAAGAATATTCCTTGGGAATATTCTTGGAATATCTTATAATATTCTTAGAATATCTAAGGTATATTCTATTAAGAATATTCCAGGAATAGAACCCGAGGAATATTCATAAAATATTCAGGATATTCTTAGTTTATTGTAGGAATATACAATAGAGAAACACCATAGAATATTCTTTAAATATATTTTATGAATATTCTAGGAATATTTGGAATATTCCAAGAATGTNGCGTTGAGTTCAAAAACTGGTTAACACTATCAGGGTTATATACATTAGGTTATGCATTCGATTAAGATCTTCAAATATTTTTGTTTTTAATAATATTGAATTATTTGAATACGTTATTATAAGATAATTCAAAATTCCATTGTATAGAATATTCCAAAATATACCGTGGGGATATATTCTAAGAATATACCATATGGTATATTCGATCGACAATATTCTTAGAATATTCAAGGGAGAATAATCCATTTATAGACATTCTATGCACATTCTTTCGGGAATAATCCTGCCATATTCATTCAAGTATATTCTATGAATATTCTAAAGGCATGTATATATCTCAAGAATATTCTATGAATATTTGGAATACATACGTTCGTTTTATGATATACAGGGAATATTCCATGAATATCTAGTGCTGTGTGGGATTAACAATCTTGCTACCTGTTGTCCTGTTCGTTATTCTCGAATTCCTTAAAATGGGTTCCATATTTGATTGAGGTTCACCGCTTCTTCTTTTCTGTCAAAATTATACATGTGTTTGTGGATCTCTATTGCCTCCCGTACCAGTCGGCCACAAAATCGTCTGATTGTAAGAATACAAGACAAACAGATTTAATCCAGGCTAATAAGGGATTTTGATGTTTCAAAAGGCTTATAACACCGTTAACTAAATATCGCACCCCTACTAACGACAACTCTCAGAAGTCGGAACTTGTCCGAGCTGAGGACAAACGAGGTCTTACCTTTTCATGTGTGATTCCTAACACGGGTTGGACGATAGCAAGTGAAAATCTATCGTTCAACCTGCGGCTTGAACCACCGACTAACACAGCGATTTTGAGTGACTCAACAAAGGACTCACGTCGAACCGACCGGCTACCGACCGACCTTCAAGAGAAAGTTCTATTTTGCTCTTGAAGATGATCACTTGGTGATGGAAACACGTGTCGAAGTGTTGAAATAATGGTTTGGTGTTGGGATAAAACTCCAGTAATATTCATTACTACACCAAAGGTTCCAAATAATGCATCACAAGAATATTACCCAGTGAATAATTGAAATATCGTAATTATTTTGAAACTAAAATAAACATATTCCACAGTAAATTGATTTTATACAGTATCTGTATCTCTGTATCTGTAGAGTAGGGAGGGTGAGTGTAAGCCCACGCACTTAGGTCACATGTGACCCATTGTACATCCTCCCAAGGAGTTGTCCTCCTAGGTCGTCGTCCATCCTGTCCTTTCCAGGAAGGTGGACAGGTCGCTGGGAGACATCTCCTTTATATCGGCAGGTGTAGGCCAAGACTCGCCGAACACACACTCTCTTATTGACGATAACTCCGGGCACTCGCACAGGATATGCCTGACAGTCTCATCTTCCTGTTCACACATCCTGCATAGAGGTGTGTCCACTAGCCCCATATTATGTAGGTGTTTCCTTAGCTGACAGTGGCCAGTCAGAAATCCTACTGTAAGGCGTAGATTTTTCCTGGTCATCGCCAGATATTTCTTCGGCGCCAGCTTCCCAGGGTCGCCCAAGGTGATCCTGGCAAGATTACATCCTTTGATTTCATCCCATCTCTTTAAAGATTGAGCATGGGTGTAACATTTGACTAGTTCCGCAATTGTCGAAGTCATCAGGCCGTGGGTGCCGCTTGGTCCTAAAATTCTTAGTCCAGCCGCTTCCTTGGCTAAAGAGTCGGCAATGCGATTACCTTTACTCCTTCCGTGCCCTTTAATCCACCTCAGGATAATGTTATTATCTACCGAGGCTTTGGCTAAATCTTGGTGGCACTCTAGTGCTAGCCCTGAAGTAACACGGTGTCTGTACAAGGCTAATAGTGCTTGTCTGCTATCAGTTATGTTTTTGCCCGAAATTCTTTTCTTGGTTATTTCTTTTGTGGCGATTGAGATACCAGCCAGTTCTGTTTGAAACTAAAATAAACATATTCCACTGTAAATTGATTCTATACAGTAATTATAAATTTTAACATCAAACTAATATTTGGATCGACATATTTTAGAGTTGAAAAATAAAATGTAAAATATAATGTTTTTACAGAATAATTCATGAAGCTCTAAAGAATTTTATGAAATTGGCCCAAAAGAGTTTACTTTTTAGTGAATTTCAAATATAAAAACAATTCTTCAGTAACAGGTAAGCGATTTGATAATAGTTTCATTACGTTTTTATTGAAAATACTACATTTTTGTTTTAAATATTGCTAATTGCTAAACAAGTTCCATTATGGTTAAAAAATTCACAAATATATCTATGAACAAAATAGATTGATGTGATCGTAGGTTGATGTGGTGTTGAGAATTAGTCAAATCTTATCAGTACTCCGTGTGGAACGAAACCCTAAATTTGAACATTTTACATCGTTCCAGTGACGGTTACCATTACTGGATTTTCCTTCCATTTCATTCGATAACGTCGCAGGATGATCTCTAGCTAGCGTCAGCGATGTTACCTGTCTTGAAATTTATTGTACTAGATATGAACTCTTTTTCGTACCAGATTCAAATGTAATGTACTAAATTACTAAATTTTATATATGTGTTCGAATAGGTTTCCGCGGTCAGTAATTTGATATACTGTTGTCCGGGTTGAACCACGCCTGTAATTTTCATCGTTTCGACGTTTCGGCTCCTGCTTTGGAGCCATTTTCAAGAATCACTTAGATTTCTACTTACATGACTCAAGGACAAGGTCGTAATCTCCCTTGTCCCCAAGTCTCATTACTAGCTCTATGTTTGCTGTGCGAACTTAGAGTTGAAGTAACTGGACTTGAAATCTCTTGATTTTTATTTTTCATTTCATTTTAATTGTTCAATTTCCAATTTTTTGCTTAATTTTTATTTCATTGTAATTTTTTTCTGAGTTTTTTTTTGCTTAATATAGTTGTTATTTTCAGCTTTTCTTTTTAATTTTCATTTTCATTTGTCATATCAGAGATTTCAAATCATATCATATTAGACAATGGAAGTCCGAGTTAATGAAATTCATATTCTTCATTAGTTATTAACATTAATTCTTACATATATTTTGAAACTGACATTTATGAAATACACTCTTTTATTATTTTCCTTTTCAAGAACTTGTATTCTCTATTTATTCAACTGTAATTCGCGCATTTCATTCATGAATCACTTACTAAATGTTATATTGATCAAGATTAAGAAATGGCAAGCAAACAATTGATTCTGAAACTTCGCTTCTCATTTTATGCTTATTTTGAAAAGTGCGCCATAACGACGGAATTTCTTTCATCCTTTCTTATTTCTCTATCCTATTCTGAAAACTTTCAGCGCCTTCTTTAAAATTTACCCTTTTGCTATTGTAGCACCACCCTTAATTAAGCACATTTTAACTAACACTTTTTCATACACAGACTATACAGAGGCGGTTCTCCTTTCCTCTACCCTCCATATTGAAAACAAATCCTCATTATCAAAATAAGATAATGGCCACCGATGATTGTGGAAGAATCATTAAGAGAGAGCTGATCGTAGTGCCCATACACATAACCGTAGTGCATCATCACCTTGCATTACTGCTTATACTCTAGTGCAGTCGGTCATTGCTTCTTAATTGACTTCAAATTACAGAACTTTTTTTCAGCTCAAACCCAGGTGGGGTTTGGGTACGACTTAGATCCACTTCAGTGTGGGCTCCACTGTAGTAGCAACATGATTCTGGAACTCCTGGCTGGATATCCCTGGCAGATGAAGCCATTAATGGAAAAATAAGAAGATGAAACGGAATTTTGTTTCATAGGTAGCATAGTTCATTCAGTTGGCAACACTGTGACTAAATTGATAAAAAATAATTCGTTGTTGATTGAAAACAAATCAGCTGTATTCAAAGATAATGGCTACCGATGATTCTGAAAAAATTATTAAGAGAGAGCTTGAATCTGATGAAGTGATTTTTGAAACAAATATCATGAAATGTGAAACAAGTGATACTGAAATGGTCCGTGAGTGTGGAAAATATATGTTTGGTAGTGAAATGGTTACCCATAACTTCCAAGAAAAATGCGATATAGATCAGATCAAAGATGAAAATGTCATTGGTGTTTACCATGAACCCAAATCAGAAAAATGTATAGAAGACATAAGTGAAGGCCCTCAAAATGAGTTTCTTGATATACAGGGTAAGATATGACTCATGATTCAAAACCCACATTTTGCTTCACCACAGGTACTGTAGTCTGATAAAGGTTTTTTTGCATTCACTAATTTTCCAATCCAATTCAAAACGATCAGGTGGTTAACTTTTTGTTGGTATTATATCGACACTGGAATTAACATTCCCATATGAGAATCACATCTCGGCCTTCTCTGAAAAGCTTCTACCACTTGTACACATTTTTCCGACTCACCGTATGCCACTGTCAACATTGCACATGTTTTCGAGCACTTAGAATTGGCATCACAACATTTGATGCTAATTCTTTGACCAATTTTTTTCGATAGCAGAAAAACACCGTACACGCAAATCTCTTGTAACTTTTATGTCTCTCATCAACAAAATAAACAGCTGAAACTGTGAACATATGTTCGAGACGAGTGTACCAACATAGAAGAATAGCTAATTGAATGTACGTAGCCTGCATAAATTGCTTGAGGTTCATTAACCGAAGATTTACATGTTCTGCTGATGATTTTAACACACTGTCAAAAAATAATAAACAAATTCATAAGAACTTCATTTGAATTGTTTTGTTCCATCATTTTGGAGGTATTTGAAACTTCTGAAGAGACGAAAATGTCAATATCATCAGGAGAATGTCACAATGTTGATGTCAAATAGTAATAATGACCTGCTTACAAAATGCTGAATGGGAATATCATTCTGAAGGGACATTTTCACAAGTACATGCTGATAAGTCCGAAACTTGACTAGTTATGTATATGCATAATATAAATTGAAAGAAAGCAAATTTTAACATTTTCCTGAATTTGTAATAATACACAGGGTGTTCTATTTCAAATAATTAGTTTTCATTCACTTTTTCAAGCAAATAAAAAAACTGTGCATCCAAATAACAATATCAAGTTCTAACTACAATTATAAAGTTATAGTAAAAGGCGAAGTTCAATTTTCGCAGCTATGCAAATAATTGCTAAATGGAAGAACAATTTAGCAGTTGTTTGTTATTAATGGCGAAGTTCAATTTTTGCAGCTATGCAAATAACCGCTAAATGGAAGAACAAATTAGCAGTTATTTGTTATTTGCATAGCTGTGAAAATTGAAATTCGCCTTTTACTATATCTTCATAGATGTAGTTAGAACTTGATATTGTTATTTTTTTGTGTGGTTGTAGTAATGAAGATGATGATTATTATTATTATTATGTAAAGTAGTGTCTTATAGTAGGAAAATGTCACTCATCGAGTACAATTATCGAGTAGTTACCATTTCACTGTCACGAAATAACTCAATTAAAGATCTTGGTGCATATTTTGATCAAAATTTGTCTTTTTCCAACCACATTAGATCGAAAGTAAGTGAAGCATTTAGAGTTTATGGCTTTATAGTTCGCAATTGTAGGTCTTTTTCAAACATATCTACTCTATTTACTCTTTATGTAGCCTACGTAAGGTCAAAATTAGAATATGGCTCTGTTCTATGGTCTCCATTCTACAATTGCTATAATACATTATTTGGAAAAGTTCAACGTCGTTTCCTGAAGTTTATTTACTTCAAAGCTTATGGTATCTATCCATCATGTGTATCTCTTAACATAACATTCAATATTGAAAGTCTTGAATTACGCAGAAATCTTGCTAGAATAATTTTTCTGTATAAATTACTGCCACAATAATGTGGATGCTATGGAGGTGTTATCTCTTATAAATTTCTGTGTGCTTCATTTTAGAACTAGAAGTACAACAACTTTTTACAACCAACTGGTCAGAACCAATTTGTATCTCAAGTCACCTATCTTTAGCATTTGCAATAATTTCAATTTTATTTCAAATTTGTGTGATATCAATTTTTATTCCCTGTAATATATTGTTAACACCGCATTTCAGTATTTTGTGGAAAATTTTTAATTTTCTGATATAGTTTTTTTATTTTATAATATAATTTTGTTATTCATTTTGTAACTTTATTTTCTCAAATTGTAACTGTGTAATTATAAGGACCTATGTTACTTTTTTAACATACTTAGTTAACCCTGTAAATGGTTTTTAACTGTTGGATAATAAAGGCTATTATTATTATTATTAAAAAGTAAGACATTCCAGAAGGAGTATTAGACATATTAATTTAATTATATCTTCAAATTTTCTGTATGAAGATGTGAATCAGTTTCTGTACATGTCACTGTGATAGTAAACATTTTTCATATCAACGTACTGGTGTATCTGAAGCCTTGGCAAGCTCAATAACCAGGTTTTCAGTTTATTTTTGAATTGAGTGGTACTCCTGATATTTTTTATATGATGTGGGACGAGATTATATAAATGAGAAGCTAGGTATGACTAAGATCTTTGAAAGATGTTTTTCCTTTAATTCGGAACATATGAATTTTTTTTGTTTATAATTTGAAGCAATAAATATAGTTTAAACAACTAAAAAACACACTTTCAAAGAACATCGAACTAAAAAGCTTTATATATTGTTTGAAAAAATAACCATTGATATTTTCCGATTCCGTAGACAGAGCCTGAAATCAGCTACCAAGCCCAAGGCAGCAGGTGCGCTTGTTAATAAAAAAAATACTTTTTACAAATGAAGAAATACGTGTAAAGTGAGTTTGAGTTAAATCAAGGAGTTTACATACAGCGCCACCTGTCGCGAATCGATCAAGCAATAATGTTGATATATCAAGAAGGTTGCGTACAGCGCCATCTGCCCGCGAATCGATCAAGCAATAATGCCGATATATCAAGAAGGTTGCGTACAGCGCCATCTACCCGCGAATGGAGCAAGCAAGGAAAGTTACAAACATACATACATACAGGTGACGCTAATAAAAGTGTGTTGAAAATCTAGATCAATTTTGAGTAGCTGAATCTCTGTAACTAATGATTGGTCTGAGCGAAACACCCTTCTTGCGGATTTTGGGTATTCCATACAGGTGAGGGCTTATTAAGTTCAATTGAAGCAGTAGGATCCCTTGCGATCTTTGTATATTGCCCCTTCTGTTCGAAGAGATCAGTTTCCATCACAACAGTTGCGTTTCCCTTAACTGCAGGTAGGATCTTGATGGTGTTACCTCTCCGTAGGCTGTTCATAGCTCTTCGTTCTTCATTGCTGATGTTAGATGTTGGAACTGGTTCTCGATCCAGAAGTTCTCTATAATTTTCTCAAATTCTTCCATTGTAGTAATTATCTCCAAATTTTGGTGCAATGGCGAAGTTGAGACCTTTCCATAACAAGGGTTCCTCTATGTCCGTGAGCAGTTGGGAACACATGTTGATGACTTTGGCGGGTTCGTAGTGGTCCTGTTTTCGGTCTTCATTTGGGGAATGTTTCCTCACCAAATTCCCCCACTTTATGTTGTGGGTATTCTCCTTGTCTTGACGGATCTTCAAGCATGTGCTGTCAATCTTGGCGAAGATTGATCCATGATCCTCTTCCATTGTCTGTTCTTATTTCTTCAAATCGTTCTTTGGCATCCTGCATGAGAGTTGACCTCTTCCAACGGTGGTAATTCAATCAATCAATGTACTTTATTGTCTAAGTGGAAAGACTCTTGTTGACAAAGCATGGTTTACAATAATTAATTATTATGTAAACTATTAAATTATTAATTTGTCAGTGATTTATGTAAAATGGTTAAAATTTGCAGATATAAACAATAGAAAATACATATATCTTTGGTCTAGTTGTAAAAAGAACAAAACAGGAAAGACTCTTGTTGACAAAGCATGGTTTACATGTACAATACAATAGCATATGCCTATTAATTTGTCAGTGATTTATATAAAATGGTTTTATTTCCGTTGAAGCAAAGATAGTTTGAGTCACACCAGGTTTTAACTTTCTGTAAGTCTAGAAAGATACTCTCTTTCAGAATTTCTATATCACTTTCATGCCATAGTATGGTGGCATCGTCTGCAAACATGGTAAAGGTTCCATGTATATCAATCTTACTGAGGTCATTAATGTAAATACGGAAAAGAATTGGACCAAGAACGGATCCTTGGGGAACTCCCCAGTTTATTTTTGAGATATCAGAGGAACAATTCGGCAATTTAACAGTCTGATTTCGGTTCGAAAGATAGCTTGCAAACCAGTCGAGTGTCACTTCTCTGAATTCATAGCAATATAATTTTTTGAGCAGTACTCTATGATTAACACAGTCGAATGCTTTTGAAAAATCGCAGAATACTGCTCCAATAGCTCCATCGTTTAGGCCAACATATAGTTCATTTAAAAAGTTGAAAATTGCATCACTTGTGCGTTTAGAAGTTTGAAAACCGAATTGTACTGTAGATAAAATGTTATGTTGGTTCAAGAATGCCAATAATTTGAGAATATGCGTTTGGCTCTTTCACCTAGGACACGATTTCACCAGAAAACCTTTGGGGATTATGTTGCTCTGCGCAAAATACTGAAATGAGGTTCTTCCTTGGTAAACTTGATCATAGTATTCTCATATCCTCAGAATAAGTCGCTGTACCGGGTGTTCAATGTTTGAAAGTTGTTGACAAAGTTTCATGATGAATTTTACTATTCGCACTTTCAAATGTTGGTGTCTCAGAATTTAGGTTCATTATTAGTAAAATCAAATCATCAAGCCGCCCAACGGCGACTAAGGGGGGCGGGCATTGAAAATCGAAATTCTTTTGGAGTATTTCATTCCTCATCCTAAGTTGAAGCGAACAACAAAAATGTCACTCCATCTAGTGGACGAGGTATTAACCAATTGCATATCCGAAATAAGAACCATAAGAACCATAAATGACCTTAGAGCTCTTAAGAAAGAGTTGAAAGACTTGCTCTCTGGGAGACCTTATTATAGCTTAGCAGAATTCTATGATGATAATTTTAATTGAGAAGACTAACTGTAATATCTACGGTATTTTATTGATTTCATTTCATTCAATTTAGTTTAAATTGATTTATTTACATTTTGTTGACCATGTTCTTATATCTTGAACGTTTGTTATTATTTACATGTCTCTTTTCAGTTCATGTTATAACCTACTTTTAGTGATTTTACTTTTGTGATTTCATGTATATGTTATTTATATTTCGCACAAGGCTTTGTCAATAAGAATTTATTCTTCAGACAATAAAGTATATTAAAAAAAAATTGACCGATTCCTCTGAATAAGGAAGAAAAACTTTCTTATTAGTTAGTGGGCTATGCTTGAAAACTGGCAGTAAACAAATCTACAGAAATGAACTTTAAATGTTCAAGCCAGTCTCGGATATACCTACACAGTAGGTTGAATGGACTGGCTTGAACATTTAAAGTTCATTTCTTCAGATTTGTTTACTGCCAGTCTTCAAGCATTGGAATGAAATTAAATACTCTGAAAGGATTTCGATTTTCAATTATGGAATATCATTGACTTTAGGTCGATGATGGTGACCATTATCGACCTAAAGTCAATGATATTCCATTCTTGCACTGACGAGGGGCTAAGGAGCCCGAAACTGGTCTGCAAGTTTGCCCGTTCCAATATTGAAGGTCGACTCTTTCAGTTGTATTGCCAATTGCATATGCAGGAAATTTTCTGTGAAGATAAATCGACAGTAAAAAAGTGAAAAATGAATATTTCTTCCAAACAGATATTTTAGTTTGTTTGTTTCTTCATTAATAATTTTTTACAGGTTTTGGGAACGTTTTTATCAAAACAGAGGATGAAACAGTCATCGAGAAGAGAGAAGATAGCTTCAATGAAAAGAAGTCATCAGCGTTAGGTCAAAAGGAGTTCGACACTGCAAACGATAATATTGTGAAACTCGAGATGGTAGATACAACAGAGAGGTCCAATGTACATACTCATGCAGGGGAAAATTCATTTCAATGTAAAATTTGTTTGAAGTCATTCAGTCGAAGAAGTAATTTGAAAGCCCACGAAAGAATTCACACTGGTGAAAAACCATTTCAGTGCAAAGTCTGCTCAAAGTCGTTCACTCGAAGTAGGTGTTGTAGAATCCATGAAAAAACTCATAGTGAGGAAAAACCATTTCAATGTCAAATCTGCCTAAAGTCGTTTGTTTTGTGTAGTTATTTGAAGATCCATGAAAAAACACATTCTGTTGAAGAATCACTTCAGTGTACAATTTGTCTAAAGTCATTTGTCAACAGTAATTATTTGAAAATTCATGAAAGAACACATACTGGAATAAAGCCATTTCAGTGCAAAATCTGCCTGAAACCGTTTATTAATAAAAGTAATTTGAAGGCACATGAAAAAACTCATACTGGGATTAAATCATTTCAGTGTAAAATGTGCCCAAAGTCGTTTGTTTTGTGTAGTTATTTGAAGGCCCATGAAAAAAGACATTCTGTCGAAAAATCATTTCAGTGTACAATTTGCCAAAAGTCATTTATTCACAGTTACGATTTGAAAATTCATGAAAGAATACATACTGGAACAAAACCATTTCAGTGCAAAATCTGTTTGAAGTCATTCTCTAAAAGTAGTTATTGGAGATTCCATGAAAAAACTCATAGTGAGGAAAAACCATTTCGATGTAAAATCTGCCAAAAGTCATTTACTCACAGTAATTACTTGAAAATTCATGAAAGGATACATACTGGAATAAAACCATATCAGTGCAAAATTTGCTTGAAGTCATTCACTCAAAGTAGTAGTTTGAAAACACATGAAAGGATACATACTACTGAAAAGCCAGTGTAAGTCATTTATTCAAAGCAATAATTTGGAAGCTCATGAAAAAACTCATTCATAATGCTATCACATAATAATAATAAATTTCAATTAAATAATTAAATAAGAGGATTGAAGCAATTGAGGTGAAAATAGCAGCCCTAGAGACTCAATTTACAGAAATTGAACGTTTACATATCGCTAGCCATGCTGAAGTTACAAATACATCATTATTCCAAACTGAGGAGGTCATTTCTGAATGGGAAGAACGTAAGAAGCGTAGCAAAAATATTATAATAACAAATGTAAGTGAGTCTACAAAAACCGATAAGACACAGAGGATTTTAGATGAAACCGATAAAGTACAACGTTTACTTTCAGATATTCAACTGCTTGATCGTAACGTTAAGGTATTTAGACTAGGAAAATTTGATCCAAATAAAATAAGATTAGTGAAAGTGATATTTAATACAGAAAATGATGCAAAGCAAGTTTTTTTCAATAAGAATAAATTGCCAGGTAATGTTAAGGTGTTTTTTGATCAAACAAAGATTCAAAGGGATTATTACAAGCATGTTAAAGATAAACTTAAAGAGATGGTAGAAAATGGTGATACTTCTAAAACTATAAAATATGTGAACTCTGTCCCTAAAATTGTTAATTTAAAAAACAAGTAGAGCCTAATATTCAGAATCGTTATGTCAGTTCTCCTAGTTTTGATCAACATATTATATATTCAAATGNTACCATCGATCGTGAGTCACGCTGTATATGTTGAGTTCAAGAAATTTTACTCAACTTTGATTTATGTTTTTCACGAATTGGTACATCAGACTAAATTTTTTCGTACGTGTATCATAACTGTGTGCAATGGGATCTGATTTCATTTTGTTTTTGAAGACAACATTTTTCTACGATAGATTTGTCTGATGTCGATACTTTCATTTTAATATAAATAAGTCACTTAAATTATATGAATTGGTGTCTGCCGATCCTTCCAAACCCATGTTCCCGTAAGATTATTAGGATTCCCCCAGAACAAAATAAAACGTTTCTTAATTCGAATTCAAAAATAATGAAATTAGTATCTGAAATTATTCAGTAATCCTATTAATTTATTTTTTACATACTCGATTTGTGAGTCCCATCTGAAATGTTTTTCAATCATTATACTTGTGTACTTTGCCTGATTTTTTTTCATGAATTACTGTTATAGATCATAGCTTTGGCACCACATCTGAAGTTTCGTATTCGGCGTTTTGGCTTCAATTTTGGAGCCATATTTTGAAACCAAGAATGTGATGTGATTTGACGCCGGTCCCCAATCCCCAGGTCCCTTCCAAGTTCTCAGTAAGGTCTCAATCTGCCTACTCCTTAGATTGGTCTGGCCTACATATGTTCTATGGCAATTTCATATACACCCTGTGTCTCATTGATAATTTCGTCCTTGGGGAAAGAAAGAATGTGGAAATTTGATTGTTGGCGGTGAAAATCCTTTTTATGTCCTGTTTTCTGAGAATTCTGACAATTTTGTCAGAATGCAGAGAAGGAAAGCTCTGTGAAAATCGTTGTTGTGTTTTGGATATCTGGGACTGAATGGAGAAGTTTGTTGACGACAGCACATACTTTCTCCATCTGTCGTCAAAAAATGTTAATGACTCCCAGGTTACATGAAAGGTTCCATGCTTCGATTGTCATAGAACATATGTAGGCCAGACCAACAGACATGTGACAAGTAGAATATAGGAACATCAACTTGCTGTCCAAAAGTTCAAAAGTCAGACCCATCCTTACCCCTCTCCAAACATCATCAAGAGGTAGGACACAATATAGACTTCGCGAACACTAAGACATCAATCGCCACATCGAAAACACTAGAAGCTCGGATAATTCACGAAGCCATCGAAATCAAGAAACGACTTTCCTGCCTGAACAAACGAGACGACGGTCAAAAACTTACAATTACCCTAATCCCCTAATTTCCCGTTGTCCACCCCTACCGAAACGTCCGGTAATAGTAATCACCCGAAGCCCCACCCGCACATTTCCACTTCAGTGGCTCCAGCCGATACAAGTACCATATACATATTTTTGATTGATGCAACAAGTTTTCCTTTACTTTCAGTATTTAAATATTTTCATTTGTTCAGAAAAAGGATTTGAAGCTTTAATAACTTCTAATTATTATATGTGAACGATTTCAATAGCAGTCTGTGCTATCGTCATCATGGCTCTACTCAAACTGAACGTTTTATCTTGTTCGTTCTTTTATACGGTTAGGACGCCTTAGTGCAGGTATTTGTTTTCTCCTTTTATCCGAATGTTTCTTTGAATTTGCCTATACTTGGGTTACATCAGGTAATATCCTTTATGTTGGTATTTCTCTAAGTTCATTGTTTCTACGAATGTGTATTGAATTGTGTAATATATTATGTTAGGTCTTGTGTTTTGATTTGTATCTGTTTCTTGATAAGTGAATAGTGATTTTTGAATTTATGGATGTTGAGGTTTTGCCAGATTGACTTGTTTTATGAGTTTGATGTTTTCTAATGAGGGAAAGTTATGTTTGTCTTTTATCAGGTGGTAACATTTGCTATATACTGAACCGTAACAGATACGAAGACGATTAAATGGGAAAAAAGGTAACTGTCATCAAGAACAATACAATTGTGGAAGAAAATTAACGGGTATTTTTGCCCTTCTCGAGTTATCCAGGGAAAAAATGCTGTTTTTCTTTTTTTTCGAATGAAATTCTCATTTCGGAGAACATAAAAAAATGAAAAAGAAAAATTTATTGTGTCTTTTTCATTACAGATATTGATGACGCGAGAAATTCACAATCCAAGGATATATCAATTTGATATTTTTATAGTCTTTCATTTGAAATAACCACCATCATCAGTGATAACAATCAACGTCTTAACCACTTCCGCAAATTGTATTCTCCCTCCATAATCCCTTTCAGTGACATGATTAACTTTACTTATTCTGTAGCATTTATATTTGTTCTTGTTCAAAATAGTTCTGGTGGATTTAACAGAAATCCTCATTTCGTGGGCAATTTCTCGTAAAGAACAATCTTGATTAGCATAATTTTTGTAACTGTCCAATTCTAAATTAAAAAAAGATCTTCTCACTGTGTGGTAATTATGTGGTAATATTTGCTCACCCATAATATTTATTTGATTCCTCACACTTCCAGTAACCACACATTTTCTTGTTTTCTTTCTATCAAATGCACCATAGTCCCTTAAATTTCTTTCCAATCGTCTAAACCAGTGGTTCCTAACCTGGGGGTAATTACCCCCGCAGGGGTAAAACGGAGATTCTAAGGGGGTAACACGGGATGGCACGAAATAGTATTAAAATAG
>NW_019294468.1:0-24865 GCF_000500325.1 Leptinotarsa decemlineata | reverse complement strand
TGAATGCGTTATAGGCAGCCATTTTGTGTGATGGTGGATGGTTTGAACTTGCGGGTATGGTGGAGCTTGTTTGTCTAGGTTTCCTGTATATTGCCATTTGAAATTGTGTTTTATTGTGGTTATATCCTATGGTTATGTCCAGGTAGTTAAGTTTTGAGTTGTGTTCTTCCTCAATGCTGAAAAATAGTTTTTGATTTATTTCGATAATTTCTTTTGTTATTTGTTCTATTCTTATTCCATTGTTTTGTGATATGTACAGTCCATCGTCAACGTATCTGAACCATTCTCCTTTTTCATCATGTGTTCTTATTATTTTTTTTTTATTATTGTTAAGATTTCCTCATCTATGGTTTGCAGGTATATTTCGGATATAATGCTAGTGGGGATCCCATCGCTAGTCCATCTGTTTGTTTATAAATTTTTCCTTCAGATTCGAAATAATTTTGATCAAGTATTGTATTTAGACTGTGTTCCATTTGGTTAATGTAGGTTTTGTCTATGTTTTGTTGTTTTAGGTTCTCAGATATGATGTTTATACTTTCGTTGACTGGTATGTTGGAGTATACATGTTTTTTATGTCGAACGAGTACAGTTTAGTGTTTGGACTGACATTTGTCGTAGAGATTCTGTCTGTGAGTCCCATTGAATTTTTGATGCTGTGGTCGTTGTTCCTGTTGATTTTGTTTTTCAGTTTGTCGGCTATGATTTTAGAAATTTTGTAAGAAGGTGCTCTGGTGAAATTGATATTCGGTCTTATAGGTTTATTTTCCTTATGTATCTTTATCTGTGCGTTGAGTTTTGGTGCTTTTGGGTTGTTGACTGTGTATCTGTGTATCTGCAACAAATTCTATATCGGCCAAACCAAGAAAAAACTGATCCAAAGGTACAATGAGCACAAAAAGGCATACATAAATCCAACAGTATATAAATCAAACCTTGCAACACACGTCATACAAAACAAACATAATTTCCCCCCACCAGAGAACATAAAACTAATAAAACAAATCAAAACAAGAAAACTTGAACATCCATAAATTCAACAGTCATAAATCACTTATCGAGGAACAAGTACAAATCAAAACACAACAAGATCTTACATTCAATATATTAAACAAAATCATACACATTCCTATAGAGAAGATCTAACACGAAGAAGAGTACCTGATGCAGAACAAATACAGGCAAATTTACCCAAAGTACCTGAAATACCTGAGTTAAGACGCTCTGACCGTATAAAGAGACAGACAACAGGATGACCAGTTCAGTTTGAGGAGTGCCAGATGATGACAGAACTACCAACTGTCGAAAGCGCTCGCAGATAATTAATAGAAGATATAAAGCTTCAAATCCTTTTTTTGAATATGATTGATCAATAACCGACCGAATAAAGGCATCAGTGGTAAACTTTGAATCCGAGATCACTTACTTGTTTGGTAAAATTTCCGATAAGGACCAGTGAATTTTTCAGATACGGGTAAATTTTCGTTTTAGGGCACCAGGCGATTTCAAAACAATTTTTGAGTTTACTTACGTATTTTGATGCGTAGATTACGAATCCGAAGAAAACAGTGGCGCTCTCCCTTATTAACAAAGTTACGGCCCTTCAAAGTTCAGAAAAGAACGACTTTTCAGCCTTCTTGTTCACAAAATGAACTATTTGAAAACACAAGCATTTATTCACTAGGTCACCTTTACTCATTATCCGTCCTTCTTTGACACTTTTTACTTCAATAATCAACATGTTTCTAATAAAAAACTTAATTTAAAAACGAATGCTTCTCCTGGTGACATTCTACTATTTTTAGGTTAGTTACTAGTGGCATTGCAGAAAAAAGCGGTTGGTATTTGCTGCCGCCTACTATTTCAAATTCGTAATATACCACCAAAAACCAATTTTCCATCTAAAGAATGAAAGTAAAAAACATTTACTTTAGGAATATTGACTGCATCAGTCGTACCAACCATGCCATTAACCTTAAAAACGTAAAATACAGAGATATATAACCAAAAAGCAGCTCCGTACATTTTTCAACATTTTTATTGGAAAAATTTTGATTGTTGAAGTGAAAAATGTCAAGGAAAGAGGAATAAGGTGTAAAAGTGACCTAGTGAATAAATTCTTGTGTTTTCAAATTGTTCATTTTGTGAAAAAGAAAGCTGAAAAGGGAGAGCGCCACTTTTCTCTTTCGGATTCGTAATCTACGCATCAAAATACGTAAGTACACTCAAAATTTTTTTCAAAATCGCCGGTGCCCTCAAAACGAAAATTTACCCTTAATTTTTTACTATTGTCACCGGATGTATTTCATCCGTGTTTTTTGGTATATCCAGAATATTTCCTGTGTGAGCATTCTATTTGATGAAGCTTCTACTCCTTAGTATGATATATCTCTGAAGCACCTTATTCGAAACGAATTTACATTTTAATTTCCAAGTGGTGAACCATCACAATAATGGAGATTGTGTTCTTCCGGAGTGACATTTTCAAATTTTCTAAAGACGCTGTAGAAAAAGTAACTTCTTCGCTAGTAACGTCCCGGAATCGCATGGAAAGTTAAGATCTCGTTAATCATCAACTCGCACAAGTTTCGGCTTTTGAAGGTCTATTCGTAGAGGGGGTGTCAGCTGATCAACTGAAAAACATATTTCAAAACAGATTCAAATAGATGTATGATACACACATTTTTATAAATAGTTTATTTTGATAGTCATTCCTTCATTTGAAGGTTTCCCATAATTCCCATGTACAGATGATGAAAAAGAAAACGAAACACTTTTCCAACTGCTGGGCTGTAATATCTTCGAATAATAATTAAAACATAGAAATCGACATTTTTCTTTCGTTTTTTACAATTATTGAACTATTTGAGAGATATCTTCAATGGAGGAGAAATTACCATAATTTGTCCAGGAATGTTACTGTCTTTGAACAAAGTTCAAATAGAAATGTATTCAAAACTACTTGTAAATTTTGATAATGGCAAAAACATCGGTGCCTTTCTAAAATCCGTGCGGAAACACTGAAAATTGTAATTGAAATCTATGAAAGGTCAATTCAATGTCTTTCTGAAATGGATGGTAGTTTTTGCATTGCGTGAACATTTTTCTGAAATATTTTTATCAACGACTTCAATGAATTCATCCGCCATTTTAGGAAAGTATTGTGTTGAATAAAGCTGAAAAGAAGAAGATACTACATATTCAATTTATATTTTTAATGTTCCACCTGAGTCGATGGCACAACTACTCGTATTCTACATCACGAAGGTAAAATCTGAAACCCATAATAATAAAAAGATCTTAATGGTATATATTCGTAAGGTGGCATCCAGCTATTTAGATTCGTACGATGAGACTCTCAGGATTAAGTATCTTTCAATAGACTGAAATGTGGAAAATGGTTACAATAAACAGTCTAGCGAATAAATAAACCTCCGTTTGCGGGACAATATTTCGAAAAACATTTATTTGCTCACACACTTGACCCAATAATAATAACTCCTACGTCGTTTCAACCTTGCTCATGCCCATAAATACAGCACGAGTCATGCTGTTATTGTTGTTGAGTAAACATACCACAATTTGTTCTTTCCTGTCCTGCATGCATGAGGTAATATTTTATAGATGTTTTGCATTCACCTCTCAGGGTTTTCCATAAAAATATGGTAAGATATATTCAAAAGAATTTCGTATGTGTATTCAAAATATTCAAAGAACAGGTCAGTTTTTATTTCTAGGGTGACTAATTCTGATATGGAAACCATACCCGAAACTTTACACCCTTGCAGTTAGCAACTACTATCCCCCTATTTTTTCAGTGACATGGGTGGTCGAGTGTACATCATTTGAAAGGTCTTTTGTTTCCCTATTACTTCTATTTTTTTTATTGGTTCATTCATTATTGAGAACACAGTTGGCAACACAATCAACGGATAAAGTGTTTAAAATGACCTCCATCTAGTTCCATAGTCTACTTTCAAAAGCGTTTCTTACATTATTGAAGATGTCTGGAGTCAGAAATCGGCATTTCCCAACAATCCTCTATCGCAAGTCTAGATTTGTAAAATTTATTTTTGTTTTGAAACGGACGACACTGTTTTTTTTTTCTGAACTGGTATTTTGTGTTGAATCTAGTTGTCGCAGAACAAAAAGTAGATAGTTGGCCACTGTCACTTCTTCACGAATTATTATTCAGTCATCCTTGTTCAGTGTGTTTCAACATGGTGTATATTCTACTGAAGAAAGAATATAAATTGTTGCAACCTATTATCGAAATAATGAATGTGCTAAAGCTGCTGCAAGAATTTATAATACGAATCATTCAGACTACAAAGTGAGCTATCAATACGTTAAACAGTCAATGGATAAGTTTCGACTTCAGGTTCTGTTCACAACAGAAAACAGGGTTGAAGTTGCAGTTTTGGGACCTGTACAAATGGATAATCGATAATCTATCAGACAAGTAGCTAGAGCGTCTGGTGTATGAGCTACTAGTGTTTTTCGGATTTTGAGAGCCTACAAATTCCATCCTTTCGAAATAAGGCTAGTTCAGGATTTAAACGAAGATGATCCTGATCGTCGACTTCATTTTTGTGAGGTGTTCAGCGAGAAATTGACCAATAACCCAAACCTATTATACAATACATGTTTTTCAGACGAAAGTTATTTCATGTAGAATGTTGAAGTAAATGGACATAATTGTCTTTACTGGAGCGATGTGAATCCTCATTTGGTGATGGAAACACATTCACAAACTTCACAAAAATTGAATGTCTGGGCCGGCATTCTCGGTAATCATATTGTTGAACCATTTTTCATTGAATGTAATCTCAATAGAGACACATACTTGAATCTATCACTGTGTAGATCCTATGATTACACAAATTTTAGAAAATGATAACTCAGTAGAAAATGAAATAACATTCTAGCAGGATGGTGCACCCCCACAATTTAATGTTCAAGTGAGATAGTTTTTGGACGAACGTTTTCCAATGCATTGGATTGGCAGAAGAGGTTCAGTGGAGTGGCCATCTAGATCACCTGATCTCACACCGATGGACTTCTTTCTGTGGGGACACCTGAAGTTGAAAGTGTACTCTATTAAGCCTACAAATCCAGAAGACTTGCGACAGAGAATTGTTCGGGAATGCCGATTACTGTCTCCGTACATCTAGAATAATGTACGGAACGCTTTAGAGAGTAGACTGTATTATTATATGGAACTAGGTGGAGGTCATTTTGAATAATTTATCCGTTGATTGTGTTGCCATTGATATTATTAGTTGTTGATTTCCTCATTGAAATGAATGACAGCGATTTTCTCTTTTTTCTTAAATGAAACGTTCAACATTTAATTTCTCAATAAGGAATTAACCATTAAATCATTCATTCCAACAGTTTGAGTTGAATTTCAATCGATGTGAGCAACATTCATTTGAGAAAACGATCTCGGAAAGTTTATTTCGCGAAGATATCATTCTAATAGTTCCTACAGTAAGAAGAGTATAGAGTCGAACCCAGGTGCGGATTCAGGAGGAACGTTTGCTCATCACTCTCTAAATTCTGAAGCTCGGAAAAAATCGGAAAGGGAAAGGGTGAGGACACACAACAAATCAATATATTCAAAGATGGATATTAATCAAAATGATAGAAACATCAAAAATAAGAATTAATATTATTCTCGTCACACTTCAATTATTCAACAGTCAGTTACCCCTGTGAGTAACGCCTGATTGATCCTCCAACTAATGCGAAGATATAGTTAGCCGCGTATTCCCGGGATATATCGCTTTTGGTGGAATTATAGGGCTAAAGCATGTGAATATCAATAGAAGAGAGTCCTCAGCTTTTTTTTTGACTATCAAGGTGGTTTATGGCATCTGCATCTACTCTTTTCTGGATAAAATCTAGCGGTTTCAAGATATCCTTAGGAGCGGAGCTTCATGAATATGATCAATATACCAAAGAAAGTATTATTTGAGCTTTATGAATTATTGAAAGTTGCTGAGTGGTGTGCTATTGCTACTATCCGCATGTGAATGTGGCGAAACACCAATTTGACACGACTCATCTATGGACAAAGCTAAGGGAGTTGTGTGACTTAACATTATTATGTTTGGTTTCATCAAAGTTGCCTCTGTAGAGAAAACTAATACCTGGATTTCCTCAGTATTGAATTGAGTCTTCCAAAGTGAAACTATCCTCCAGATCTTTTTCCACAAATTAATTTTCTCAACTGGCTCAGGGAGTTATAAATAGGCTACATACACATAGTTGTCGTTATCCATCATTGAGTATACACTTCAATTTTTAGATGTTTCAAATACATTTTCCATTTTTAGTGAGAATATCGTTTGAATGACGTTTATCAAAAATTCAAGACAGGCAAATTTTTCAACATTGTAATAATCTGGGCAGCAGATTCATTTTATCGAGTACGAGTTAAAAAAAACTGTATTTTCACTTATATCGATATAGATCTGATTTTAGTACAGTCCCGTTGATAGTGTTAATCATTACTCTCAAAACTATGAAGTATGGCACGTTATTCAAAAATTTGAAATGTAGGGAAAATATATCTGTCCTCCTATCCATATTTCACAAAAATACGGTTCTGCATTTCAACAAGTGGAGTTATTGAACAAAGTACTAAAATAGTTTGAGTCATGACTTTCATGATATTTTTTCTATGTTCTAGAGATACAGACGTCAAAAACTACCTTGACTGTCGCATAAATTGAAGAAAAGTTAAAAACCCTTTTCTATCAATATTTTTACGACCGTTTTAGCCGTATCAGTTCCACCAACAACATTTATCGGTAATTTACTCAACACTGAAATGAGTTTGTGGTCGGAAGATCCCAATGGGGACCTCATGGTGACTGTGTGAATTTCTGGATTAGTTTTCAGGTATATATCCAGAAGACTAGCATATTCTCCATCGCGGTAAGCAATCCTTGTTGGCTTTTTTATAATCTGAATATGTCCGCTGCTTATTGCAAAAGCCTCAGTTTCGCGACCTTGTTCGTCGTTGATATTTGAAATGTTGACCCATTCGATATTGTGGACACTGAAGTCACCGAATATCGAAATTTCGGCACTGAGATGATTGATTTGCATAAAAGTCAATGGTGTTTGCAAGTGAAGAGAATGGTGTCCTATATTGTGTATCGCTTGGTGATCGATACACGCAGCAAATGAATTTATTTTGAACCACATAACATCAAAGTTTTGGGGATCCAGCATTACCTCTTGTGGACAGGAGAGATCGCTTCTGATGAAAAGAGATATTGCAAAGTTACGTCTGAATCGGGAGTGGAAATTGTAGTCAGAGTATAGAAAATTGGCGGGGTTTGTAGAAGCACTGTCTTTAGTTTCTGCGAGTGCAAGAATATGAGGACTATTCGTTTACAAATGTTGGTGCACCGAATTTATATTTGAGTTGAGTCCTCTGATGTTTCAGAAATCGATTTTGAAGTTGCTAGTGGGTCTCTTAGCAACTGCAGTTACCATGCTATTTCCCTGTGGACTGATGTTAGGAAGACCCTGCTGACTGTCAGAAATAGTGGTTTTTGAGAAACTTCTGCAGGATGATGCCCTCGAATCGCCCCGCACCCGGAATTCCGATTGGGGAGATATTTTACCTCTAGGGTATGTTGACCCTAGGAGTGCCATCATGCATTTTTTCTTCATATTACCACCCTTGAAACCGGTACCACCGATGCCAGGTGGTACCAGCATCTACCATCTACATTTCCTCCATAACAAATAATTTGTTGTGTGTTGCCTTACCTTTTTTTCTACCAATATTTCCTCGCTTATGAGATGAAAGAATAAAATGATTTTCAGTAGTTCGGACTTCCATTGTCTACTATATAAAATGATTTTAAATCCCTGAAACAACTGAAAAAGAAGAATTGAAAATGAATAGCCGAAAATAACAATTATATTAACCAAAATAAACCTGAAATGAAATAATAGTGAAATAAAATACAAGTAAAAATAGAACAATTGAATAAATAAAATAAAGAAATGAAAAAAGACAATAAAAATAAAAAGTAGAGAGATTCCAAGTCACGTTAGTTCACGACGTTTCGATTGTTAGTATCTACAATCGTCTTCGGGTGATGACTGGACTGATTCCTCCGAGAGATGACTATTTATAGGTCGTTCGAGTACTTTCACTTATCCCCGCTTATCACCTTCAAACAAAATAAAATGATTTGTTTTAACATTACTCATTTTTTCTAAAATTCAAAAGCTGGAAATGAAACAGTAAATTTCAATATTTAGATCTTTTTGTCTGTACTAGAATTTCATCAATGGTGTAGACATCTTTTTCTAGAAAACTTTGTTCATTCTGCACGCATTTATTTATCATATTTTCTCCGATTTTCTTTTGAACAATACCTACCATATTTTCATGGGAAACCCTGAAAGTTGAATGAAAAATATCTATAAAATATTATCTCATGCATGCAGAACAGCAAAGAACAAATTGTGGTATGTTCACTCAACAGCAATATCATTATGACTCGTGCCGTATTTATTGGCATAAGCAAGGTTGAAACAAGCAGGAGTTATCATTTGTCATTAGTCTGTTAAGTGTGTGAGCAAATGAATATTTTCCGAAATATTGTCCCGCAAACGAAGGTTCATTCGCTAGACTGTGTATTATAACAATTTTTCACATTTCAGTCCTCTGAAAGATATTTAATCTTGAGAGTCTCATCGTACGAATCTAAATATATGGATGCCACCTTACGAATGTATACCATTGAAGTCGTTTCATTATTAAAGGTTCGAGATTTTCCCCTGGCTCCCTCGATATGTGAAATCAAGAAAGGTTGATGCAGTCAAGCTACTGAAAAATAACTCGATTAAAATGAAAAGATAAGTAGATGAGTACTATTTCGATCATTCACAGTTTGATTTATATTCAAGAGTCATCGGTAAACAGATGTTTCAGTATGATGGGCATCATCAGTACTGGGCAGGCGGTCCTCGATTGAAGACAAAAATCCAAGTACTTGCGTAAACGCAAACGAGACATGCGTGGTCCCACCTATTGGTGTGACACCCAAGTTTGCTTACTAAGTTTTCATGACGGCGTTTGAAACAAATAAAATGTGAAGAGTTATACAAAATTAGATGAAGTGAAAAAAATACTATGTCACAGCTTGTAACGAAGGCAAAAATCTAATGAAAAAAACACAAAAGGTGGTTCCAGGTAAAAATCTGAGTATAATTTCTATGTAGGTATTGCAACACTTCTGAGTGAAAATTTCACATACTCAAGTAACACTTCATTGTGAGATTTTCACTGAATATTTCATGAAACTGCAACACGTGTTTCGCTATAAAATAGCTTCCTCAGGCGTGCTCATTCTCAAAAAAAAGTAATTTCAATCTTGAATTACATTTACATGTTTTTGACGTACCTTGTATATGATTAAAAACTGAAATTTGATTATTACATTTTGGTTCATGCAACAATGTACACATTTTTTCAAGAAATGATTTTTTGATTAATCAGACCGAAATGGTTTATACTTGATTTCATGAAGATTTGGAGCTTTTCCAAAATAACATCAGCTACCGTCCCTTTCACAATTTATTTCATAGTACAGTGGATTGAATTCTTTGTCGAATTCCATCTGGCATCTTCCTTGAGAGGAAATGATCATCACCTACTTACTCAGGCTTTGCCTTTAAGGGCAGTTGAGACCAACAATGCACTCATGGTTCAGCCTATCACCACTGGCAGGTAAAAACAGCGATGTTGTTGGACCACAAATGCTTCGTTTTTGTCTTTTTTTTCTAAGATAAGCCGGAAGCACTAGGTACAGGAAAATCCTTGTGGCACTCTAAGAGCGGTGCCTGTGCGAAAGTAGCGATTCACATTGTATTTTAATCGTTGAAGATTGAATCCATTCGAAAAACGTTCTCATGAAGTTTATTTCACATAAACGTAGTTCTCCAAATGAACGAAATCTTAAATAGTGAAATAATGTGTCCTGAGTTGAACCTCAAAACGATAAGCAGCCACAGTCCGTTGCATATATCTGATATGTTCCGCTCTTCGTGGAATCAAATGCGCCAAGTCACTCGAACACTTTCCGTGAAAGTATATATAGAAGAGAGATAAATCTCCAACATTTCTTAAATGTTCCAGATTATCAAATAAGCAATTGATGTTCGCGTCTCCAATCAGGCGGATGGATGGCTCTTTTCCGGATGGAATTCAGTAGCTTCAAGGTATGCTTAGATACGAAGCTCCATACATGAGAACAAATACTCCAAAGAAGATCTGATATGAGCTTTATAAAGCATCTAGTTGCCTTGCAGTGAAAGCTATAATGGAAGACAGAGCTCGATTCTCGTTCGGCGGCCTCTACTTATTCATAGTACTGAGTTGCGAATGCGAATTCTCCATCATGATGATGTACTTTATGAATGATTTCATGAAGTGACAGTCAATGAAGCTGAGAGAAGACTCGCACAGATAATAAAAAGTTTTCAAATTTGAAACAAGCGTCCTAACCTTAACCGTCAAATCGAAATACACCGTTAAGAATAATGTCATTATGAAGCATCTACATCATAAATTAGTTGACAACTGAAATTAATGGAAATATTGATTGGGGTCACCATCTTTCGAGCACTTCTGAACTTGTAGGTATTTCTGAGATTTTATGAAACAAAAGCGAGATAATTGCAACACCATACATCATAAATGCTTATTATTCATATAATTATGTTGAATGTTAAGTATGATTCAAATTGTATGACAGTGACATCACTTGAAGAAGTAAATTATAAGAAGTTATTAATAGATATAATAGAAAAATTTACCAAAATGATAAATAAGCGCTACTGATTTCTAGGCGTTTTATTCATTGTTAGAACTTAATTTACGATAATGAAAATGGCACGACGATTAAAATTAATACCATGCAATACGATAACCGACATAAACTTGAAGTTGTCAACGATAAAATCTTTCGTAACCTTCAGTCCACTATTTATAAGTTGCATTATAAATCTTTCGAGAGGAAGGTTGGTTTATATATGAGATTTTATTGCGACAGGAGGTTTCATTGATGTCGAGATCATTTTGCGTCATCTCGGGATGGCATTAGAATACTATGAATATATAATAATCAATAGTTTTTCATAATTCTTTTTATGATATCCAGAAAATTTATTGAAAGGTGAATTTTTCAATAGAAAACTGTCTAAACGTCTGACAAATTGATCGCATCCTGTGCATTTTGCAACTCTTTGCAATTTTTACTAAAACATTTCATTAGATTTCAAAACCACATACATGATGAAGGAAATTATTGACTGTTCATACTATTTATTGCTGAATCAGTATTCATACCATGAAATGCAGCAGGAAATAATGTAAATTTGTCAACTCAACAAAGTTGAATACATCGTTTTCAAGAATAGTCCTAGCTGTTCATTTCCTAGTGTCGCTATTCAAAAAACTTGCAGCCCTTTTGAATCGAAGAATCCCTAACGAATTATNAGAATCCCTTACGAATTATTAGGTTTTAATTGATTTTATTTCGTAATTTCGAATGATCTGATATTGAAAAGGAGTGGCATTAAATTTAGTAAAGTGTTTGGTTAAATTATTCGAGAGGGAATCATCTAAGTAAGAATTTTGACAGTTTATCAGTTCATCATTAGCGATTATGGAGACTGGCAAAGAATCTCCTCAGATCATTCAGAAGTAGATATCCAAACACGAACTGATATTGAACACGAGTAAAAGAATGATATCAGCACTAAGAGGAATCATGAATTTACTAGTGTGCTGTGTCAGGAACTATTATTTCAGTTGAACGGAAAAAAATATTCATAAATGACGAAGGATTGTAAACAGGATCGCAACTTCAACCTGCCATAACTAAAATACATAAACAATGGAATGGTTTGAGAATGTGGATACAGAAAAACACTCAAGGACCTCTAAGTTTAAATGAAATAACGTTAACTTTGTGTATGGAACCATGGAGATATTGACCTCTATACCAACTAAAACGAAAACTCACCTGAATGAAGAATATACTAACCCCCAGAGGAAGAGAGGAATCGTCAAGATACCAATTAATTACAATCATAGGTGAATACAACAATAAAAATATTGATAGTACTATAAATCGAAATATGATCCGTGATACTTCATATAAACAGACTGGCCGTGCGATATTATGTAATAATAATAGTTTTATTATTTTCAACCGTTTTTAAATCACAAATGTAGCGCAAATGGTATGATCGAAGATTTCTGTTTGTTTCTGTTTTGGTCTTCCACTTGAACATATTTTCACCTGGAAGAGATAGAACAATGAGAAATAATTAAGGAAATGAAACAAGAATGAGGTAAAAAAGTAACGGAAAAGAGAGCAATTGAAGTGCTAAATTAAATTCACTGAATGAACAGCAGATTTTATCCAAACTAACGCATGAATGCTTTTTTGGATGAATTTAAAGTATCAAGTTTATAGATACTATTGATGCATGCATACATTGTAAGAGAATAAATGACAATATACATATTTCTTTGGAATGTTTTGATATTGTAAGAATGTTTGTCGATGAATGTTCAGTTCAGAATTTCAGGTTTTTTGTTTAAATAGGAAGATATACCCGACGTCAATATACATATTGTTGAACATTGAAGCGATATGATGCGTCATCTGTTGTATATAGTGAGCCATCTAAGTTGTTTATATTTTACTGATATCCGTCTAAATTCACAAAAGCTTTCGAAAATACTAGAACAAATCATCTAAGGGAAGCAATTCGTTCAGGCCAGTCTCAGCTCCTTACACTGTAGGTTAATGTACTGACACCTATCAGAAAACAATTACTCCCCTGGTTTATACCACGAAGGGCATTGGATATCCGACAGGTGTCAGTGCAGGATTCTTCACTGAAGTTATTTCTGCATATGCTGTTAGCGATAACACTGCCGCAATAGATTTTCAATTATTGGAACACACTTGCAGACGGGTTTCGGGCTGTTTGGCCACTCATTAGTGAAAAGTAGTGTCTATCATCAACATAAAGTCGATGATTTCCGGTAATTCAATATCGAATTTCTTCAGTCTCTTTCCTCGAACTTGGCTGAAACGGACAACAAACAACAGGTTTGTTATTACCCCATCTGCCTGTGAACGAGATAACCAACAGCATATCCGAAATTTTCTGAATGCCTCGTATAAATAAAGAACACTTTTCACATATAGTCAGTGGGCATACTGGTTATAAATCAAATCATCTAAAGGAACGCAATACGCAAAAAGCTATGAGTTTCGAGGAAAGTGAAAATTTTAGTTTTTACTACTGTAAACGAGGGAATCAAATTTCTGGGCATCTTCATTGATCAATGCTCACATGGTACAATATTTGTGATGTTTGAATGGGAAATTGAATTCTATATCACATCAAATCAGAAATCCTAGGCAATTATTGAACACTGTTCAATTGCGGATATTGTATTATGCCAGGTTGACTCGAAGTTGCTGTGTGGTGTATGTTTCCGGATATTTTCTTCACTCATGGCTCAAAAGACGGTTTCACGTACAATTCTACTCCACATTTCTCAATTTAGAATCAGTTATTTCGTCGAATTCTCAAAATGATTCCATTTTATAAAAGGTACACTGTAAAGAACCGTCGCGACGACAAGAATCAAAATGTAGTATCAAACTTTCTTCACCAATACTTTGGGAATCGTTGACTGGAGATTATAAATAGATATCTTCTGTATCTCACAATGCGAGTACCTACCTTTCTTCTAGTATTCCGGGCAATTACCTAGTATTCCGGGTTATTGATATTGTGCCTCGTCATTCATCAATCGTTTGAGCTGATGATTCAATTGATTACTGCATGTCATTGTGATATTTCATTACCGAAACTTCAGTGGAGCCCATACGTCCCCAGTGACTGTACCGTTAGGACTATCTTTCACTCGTTAAAAACTGTGTGATATAATGGAATGAAAAACAGTGAGAACTTTCATATCCTGCGGCTTGAAGAATTGGATAGCGTTGGAAATATTTCTGTTGTGTAACAGCATGAAAATTGATGAGACGACATTATTTCATTTAATAAGAAGAATGGAAGAATGAAAATAAGTTTTGAATGCTGAAATTAATATGAACAATACAATGCAGTGTGTTTTTTATCGAGCTTTATTTACAAGTTTGAGGTAAAGGAGTCATCAAAAAAAATTTTCAGATAAATGATTCATATTGTACACCTTGAATAGGTGTACAAAAAAATCCGCGATGATTTATGCCTATCTCTCAGGGATAACCCACAATAACCATTTTTTATCCTTGAGAAATAATGTCTTATATACGAAACGATTTTGAACAATACAGCATCAATTCTTATCCAATTGAGTACCTTAAATACACTGATGGATGTAGCCGTTACTAGGTGGTAGGAAATCATAACGAAGAAATGAAAATTGAAACTTTCCAGGTTTTTACCACTTTTATTTGTAACTAACATTACTGAAGTTTCGTCTTATAAGAACATTTTCAAATTTATACATTAAACTTATAAGTTTATTTAACTATGTACTTATTGAGTAATTCAAAACTGAAGTTCTCAAAAAATCACAAGAATGGAAAAAAGTAATATAGTTCATAATGAACTCATTACAAACATGTTTAGATCATGCATAGAAGGTACTCTGTTATTAGAAACTGTTATTAGAAACAATTACTTTCAAATGAACATTGAATAATCAACGAAATGAAATCTTTTAGGATTGAATCAAATAACCGTCTGGATGTTTTTACAAACTGGCAACATGACAAGAGCAGAATTCTATCTTTCGGTAAAATAAAGTCGAATTCTCATGCGAGAAATACATGTTTTCGTGTATTGAGTTGAAGTTTGACATATTTTTTGTGTGAAGAAGGAAAATCAGGACATCAAAATTTTTTTTCCATGTGCTAGGAATCGCACATTGAAAAGTAAGACCCCGGTAATCCTTGGCTCGCACAAGTTTCGACTTTTGAGGGTTGCCTTCCGTAGGTAGGCGGCAACTGCCTAACAGAAGAACAGATTTTAACAGAGTTGTCAACAGAAACAGAAACAACATACCTAGCTGATTGAACACTTAAAAACTTCATAATTATCTGAAACTGCGAGTACGTTGGAAAAAGCATTTACTATATAAAAATTGATTGAAAATATTTTAATATTACGAGCATGTGTTAAAAGAAACCGATCGTTTTGTTGAAAGTGTAGATTAGTTAAATGGTCTGGCACAAATAGAACTAACTAAAACTGTACAGTTCATAAAATGTATTGGNAAAGACCAGGTAGGGGCAAAATTTTCAATTTTTTAAATAATGTTCTACATGATGAAGTTCGTGATGCGTTTGCAATGGTTCTAATAATTCTCTTTTGAGTTATAAAAACATTGTGCGCAGATGGAGAATTTCCCCAAACAATAATCCCATAGTTGATTCTTGATTGTATCTGACCGTGGTAATATAAGAGTAGACCAGATTTGTCTAGAATTCTTTTCAGGTTTCTCAACAGATAACACTGCTTATTGAGTATTTTGATGAGATTATCGCAGTGCTGACGGAAATTGAGATTGCTGTCTAGAAAAATCCCTAAGAATTTCATGCTATCAACTCTCTCTATCTCAGCACCGGATATTTCAATATTGATGTCTACCGTGTTAATATTTTGGGCAGTATGAAAAGCTACTGCTTTCGTTTTGGAGGCATTCAAAAATAGTGAATTTTCACTAAACCAATTTTGCAAGCTATCAAGATCAGAATTTATATTTTGTTGCAGTTCAGGCAAATCTTTTGATTTAAATAGGAGAGAAGAATCATCAGCATACAAACAAGTGAGTGACTTTTGCAAAGCAGATGGCAACTCATTGATATAAAGAATAAAAAGAATTGGCCCCAAAACTGATCCTTGGGGAACTCCTATGTCATTATTTAACTGATCGGAAAAAAAAGTTTCGTCATAATTCTCATTCGAATATTGTATTTTGACAGCCTGGGTGCGATTTGAAAGATATGATACGAACCATTCATGCTGAATACCTCTAATACCCGTTTTGTACAGTTTGTCCAGGAGATTTTCGTGTTGTACGCAGTCAAAAGCACGGCTGAGGTCACAAAAAATTCCAGTGGGATTTTCGCCTGCTTCAACAGCCTGTAGAAGATTCGAATAAAAAGAAATTATTGCCGTTGTAGTGGAATGATTCGATCGAAATCCGTGTTGGTTCGGAGTTAGAACATTATTTATATTCAGAAATTTATGTAGAAATTCCAACATTATGTATTCGAATACTTTTGAGAGTGCTGAGGAGACAGCAATAGGACGATAATTCTCCAAATTATGAGAGTTTCCTTTTTTCAGGATTGGAGAAACTATAGAATGTTTCAGTCGCGAAGGAAACTGTCCTTGCTGAAGAGATATGTTCATAATGTGAGTTAGGGGCGCTATGATGTAGGGTGCAATCCTTTTGAGTATATGTCCAGAGATGCCATCTGGTCCACACGAATGTTTATTTTTGATTTTGTCCCTGATAACCTTCAGTATATCATCTTCACTGACATATGTAGTGAACATACTATTCTCAATATTCGGTATCAAATTAGTCCTCAAAGGGTTATTTGTAGTTTTATTTATTTTGTCAACAATATCATGTGGAGTATTCACGAAAAAGTCATTGAACATATTTGCGATATCGAGTGGATCTTCTACAAGACCATCATTAGTATCTATAGTTATATTACTTTTCTTTGTGGTTTTTCCTGATAACTCGTTAACAACAGACCACGTGTTAATTTGTTTCTAGTAACGAGGGTGCGTCAATGGAACAATGCAAAAATTTGTATAACATAATAATACTTCAGTTCCTCTAGCAGGATACACGCCATCAGCTCTAAATGCAATAAAATTCAGGAAACGCCATGGCACATTTCCCAAGGTTTCCTTTTGTACATTATATAGAGAGGACCCCATATCAAAGTAGCATATTCTAACTTGGAGCGAACAAGAGATGTATAAAGTATGGTTAAGGCTGTAATATTGGTGAATGATTTACAGTTGCGCAGAACAAAGCCAAGCATTTTTTTTCTAGCCGATGCCGCGACACTATTGGTATTGCCAACAAATGTCAACCTACTGTCTAACGTCACCCCTGAATCTTTGACAACATTACGTGTAAAAGAAAAAACTTTGCACTTTTCAAAATTCACTGCCCTTTTATTGATTTTACACCAGTTATCTATCAGGTCTAATTGAGAATGGAGGTATAGGAGCAGCTTTCTAAACTTGTGATAGATGGAAAGTAAGTTGCCACACGAAAGCTTGGAGATGAGATCATTTATGGAGATGAGGAAAAGCCGGGGTCCCAGATTGGAGCCTTGTGGCACACCGGATGGGGCTAAGTATAGTGCAGACGCAAATCCATTATAAAAACAACATTGGTTCTCTGATCCAATAAGTGCGTAGAAGTTGAGTTAGTAAGAGATTTGAATCCATTCGAGCTATTTTCTCTAGTAAGATGGAGTGACTAATTCTGTCGAAGGCCTTTGTAAAATCTGTGAATACAACGTCAACTCGCTCTTTCCATCCATTACTTCTATCAAAAACTGCTTGATACTGCAGAGATTCGATACAGTGGATTTTTTTGCTAGAAAGCAATGCTGGTTTGCAGAGATCAGGGGAAGTGAGTGTGCCAGGTCCCGTACCCACATGTGGTTCACTATTGGAATTTGAAGCTGAAGAAGGTAGCTTCTCGCGTCGTCGAAACGTCATTAAGACATTCCGTAAATCGAAAACCTTCAAACCCGAAAAATATGATCATATCACTATTCACCAATTGCAATAGATTAAAATAAGTAACATCCCATAACTACCCGAATTTTGTCCAGGAAGCAGTTTGAGTGTATATTAATTTGATAGTTTGCCTTAAATTATTATCATACACGAAAGCATTTGGATCGATCGTGGGATATATCTTGTATGTATGTGACAAAATTGAAATATACATTAATTATTCATTCGGTCGGTAGCCAAGCGGCTCGGCGTGGGTGCTTTGTTCACTCACTCGAATTGACTGCCGTGTTGGTCGGTGGTTCAAGCCCTAATCTGAAAGATCTATCTTCACTTGCTATCGTCCATCCCGTGTTAGGAATCACACGTTAAAAGGTAAGACCTCGTTAATCCTTAGCTCGCACAAGTTTCGACTTCTGAGGGTTGTCGTTCGTAGGGGTGCGATAGCTGGTTGACGGTTAAAACAGATTTTTTTTTAAACAGAATAAACTTAGTTTCAAATGTGTTTAACCAAATGAAATGTCATGTATTTGTGAAAGATGTTCACTTTTGACAAATACCCTTATAATACGAAAAAATATTCTAAAGGCGTCTTGAAGATTTATTTTGTTACAATTAATGATAATTTGAAGTCATATTTGAGACGTCTTGGAAAGCCATCTGTATAGATTTGCTTTCAAATACAACGGTAAAGAATGTTTCAAATACACTTTTGCGATATCTTTTGAGATCATCTCAGATATACAACTAATTTATTCTAGACATATTTTCAAGGAATTTCACAAGATTTTTTTTTAATTTTTCAATATAGGTCATTTATATNATCACACGTTAAAAGATAAGACCTCGTTAGTCCTTAGCTCGCACAAGTTTCTCAACTTCTGAGAGTTGTCGTTCGTATGGGGGCGGCAGCTGATTAACCAAAAAACAGATTTTAAACAGATTTTTTTTTAACTCGGCTACAATATTTCCAAGATGGCGGCATTTTCGTTTATACCTGAAGTAGGTGTCAACTTTGTTATTTCAAATGGAACACTCTAAATATTATTACATTTTTGGATTCTACATCAGATTCTAATTACTGTTCTGAGTATAATCGTTTTTGTTTCTTCTATTTTTGGGCAACTGGATGTCATATAATTCAGACGCTACAATAATTATCAAAAGTTTAATCATTATATTTTGGTCGGTTTCCTTGTAGAGGGAAACCAAATTCGAAAAACTTCAATGGGTGGTCAAAAAAAAATAAATAAAATTCAATAAACCATCTAAAGTGGCTTTCTTCAAATGGAAACCCCCCATTTTAATGATTTTATCGTATTGAGCCTTAAAAGTATGGTTAACTTTGTATGAGGATACTTATTTCGAAAATTAAGTTTTTGAAATATTCGCAATTGAAAAAAATCTTCCTTGGTGGTTACTGCGATATCAAAAACATTATTTTTGACTATACTCCAGATAGAAAAATAGAGTATTGTCAGATCGGGGGAGCGGGGTGGCCAGATATGTGGTCCGTTGTTCGCTATTCATTGATCATAAATCATATTTTGCAGCTGATTATTGACTAAATGGTCATTATGTGAAGGCGCCCCTCATGGTTTCAGTAAAATACATTCATATGATCAGCCAGCAGCTGATCACCTCACCTCACCTAGAAATTATTAAACGTGTTTTTTAACTAGAAGAATTCGAAACTGTCATCACTTACCATTTAAATTGTCTTCATTAAATTGTAAGGCCACGATGCTGTGATTTCTTCTGACACAATAAATATTAGATTGCCAGGATTCTTGAAAATTCAGTTTTCTAAATGAATGTACAGTTGTGTCGCTCCAATAATGGGAATTTCGTCGATTAAAAATCCCGTTTTACGTAAACTTCGTTTCATCCGTCCAGATAATATCATCCAAAAAAATATTTTTCCGAGATCGGAGTAAAATAAATTCACAAAATTCTACTCTTCGTGTTGAACTTTGAAAAAGACATATGGATGACACTTTTGGTTCTTATTATTGATGTCTTATTCGATATTCACGATATTCTACTGCTACTTGTCTGGTAGATATTCTTGGGTATGCCGCAAAATGTATCAAAATTGCACTTTCAATATTTTCATTGTTAACTACTGGTTTATTTTGTCGGAACTTTCGCTCGTACGGATCCAAAATTCTTGAAATTCAATATAATTTTCCTGACAGTATTTGGTGATGATTTATTTTTTTCTGGAAATCGGATCGCAAATGTATCACATGTCCTTGAAATAACTTTATCACATTCTCGGAAAATGATAAATAAATTTAAATAATCTCCATTTGTGTAATTCAATCGTTCCAACATTATTGACAGTTTGCAAATGACAGGTTGTTACATTATCGTATCAATTGATGGTTTTCTAACGCCGTGTAGAAAAATNATCAAAATATTTTGATGATTACTATACCCCAAAAAAACGGTAAAACTAAAAGCAGATACGCAGGTCTTGGCAATTTTTTCCAATGACTGTCAGTGAGTCTCTAATATAATCAAATTGAGAAACTCATCCACATAAATGGTTCTCACATTCCTATTCCATTATACTTCCCAAAAAATGATTTACTAATACCTACACTTGCCTCCATTCACTTAAATATTGTTCAATATTTCATCTACCGCAACATTATGTTATTAAGTATATGAATTATTCGAAATTAGGCCTAAAATTATAGCGCGATGTTACATCACAAAAAAGCACATCACTTTTCAAAAGTGGTGAGTGTAAAAAATTGGGCAACCACTCATAATAATTATAAATTAATGAAATCAAATGGAATTATTATATATTTGACGTTACGTAATCGTGAATGTATCCCGCAGGGCATACTCGCATATATGATTTATCGATGTGTATATTGATCAGGATGATCGATTTCCGTTTATTTTGGCTTCCTCTTCAGATTTTTCATGAGTGGGTAGTTATCAGGGTACACATAAGAGAAGTGACGGATTAGGTATGAATTCTTTGGTGAATCTAATTTTGATAACTTTGAATATTTGATCATTCAACTGAAATATCATTTATCTATACAGAATGTTACATTAGCTGATTTTAATTTTGTTGACGTTTCATGAAAAATTAATTGTGTAACTGAGATGGCGTCTTTCGAACATGTTCATTCACTTCATCGGAACTTTCCAGAAAATAGTACCTATTAGAGCTTTGTTATGTAGAAATATAAGATGATGAATTAGATAATAATTCTGAAAAATCCCCCCAAAATCGACTTACTGAATATTTTAAGAGATATCATGTACTAACTGAACGACAATTCCAGCGCAGAAAATGCCACAATAGATTCCATAGGTCAAACAGTTGAAGTCATAGATAAATCATCAAAGTGCCTAGCGGTATTCATTGATTTAGCACAGACTTTTGATACTGTCTCACATGGATAGGTAGGTAGGTAGGTCTAAAGTGAGTGGGTCTATTCGACCCACCCCATCATTTTCCAGACAGAGGCGACACAAACTGTCTTCTGACAGTCCAAGTCTCTGCAGATGATGATTCAAATGACAGTGACCTGTAAGAAGGCCTGTTAGACATCGTAGTTCATCCCTACTGTAGTCCAACAACTGTTTGGTATCAAGCTTTGAAGGGTGAATAAACGCCTTGGAGTGAGCCAATCCTGAAAGATTCTGCCAGAAGTCCAAAAATCTTCTTGACATCCAGGTGTTCAGTGTTTGTTTGGCAAAGCCCAGAGCGATGCCAATGACAGGTTCTGGTCCGATGAAACCGCTTGCAGCACCCTCCTTTGCAAGAGAGTCAGCAGCTTCATTGCCTTCCAGGCCAGTATGGCCAGAAATTCAGACCAGAGAAAATCTGTTGAGTCTTCCTATCGAGGAGAGTCGTTATTGGCAATTCAATACCAATTTAGACGTTTCTCGCTAGGGGCCAAGAGCTTCCAACGCCGCTTGACTGTCTGAAAATATTTTTATTGACTTGTGTATGAGGTTGGATTTTTCTAATCCCTACACACACAATTTAATAAGGTAAAGCTTGAAATACAGTCGCATAGGTTCCTAGGCAGGTTGATATCTCTGTCCTGGGCGACTGAAAACACCTGCACAAGAACCGGAAGGTGTTTTTGATCCATATGTGAACCAACAACTATCTCCTTCTCCCGGAGGATCCAGTCCTGTCTACTCGGGTACTACTTTATAAGGCAGTTCGTAGTTGACAGTTGGAGGCATAAAGTCAGAGGTAATTTCCAGAATACTGTGACTTCCAATGTCAACCAACAGTATGTTGCCCTCTGCATTGAATTGTTTTGTGCAATTGGCAATGTGCACAAGTCTGTATGCAGTCCATCTAGCCTCTCTCTCCAGAAAAATGTGGAGAGGAGGTAGATCTAGAAGGATCTTCATGGCCGCTAATGGTGTGGTACTGATGGCACTACAAACCTGTGTCTGTAAGGCAGAGAGCTTCGACTGGACCGTTTTCTGTAAAGCCTTCGGCCACCACACAATTGCACAATAAGTGATCATTGGTCTGACAATCATCACATAAATCCAATTGATTTGTTTGAGACCGAAACGCCAAGTTTCACCACAAATCCTTCGACATGTCCATAAAGACAGCATGGCTTTGTTTGAAACTTTTTCCAAGTGAGCGTTCCAGGTGAGTCTTTTATCAAGGACAATGCCAAGATATTTCACCTCCGTTCCAAATGGAATGACCACACCATTGAAGAAAAGTGGCGTTAGATCGTCCAATTATCTCCTCTTGGTGAAGGGGATTAACACTGTTTTGCTGGGGTTGACAGACATCTGCTCCCTCCGGCGACAACTGTGAACAACGTCCAACGCGCTTTGGAGGATATTACAAGCTACCCTTCCCGACGTGGACCTTGCCAGAATGACAAGGTCATCTGCATAAGCTGGCAGATCGACTTTTCTTCTGTGGAGGGCATCAAGCAGACTATCCACCATAAGCGACCACAGAAGGGGAGATAGTACCCCACCTTGATGGCAGCCCCTGGCGACCCTGAACCTGATAGCCTCGTCCTGAAGAGTCGTAGTTGCAGTTCTGTTTACTAGCATGGCATAGATCCAGCCAGTTATGGTCTCACATCGGATTCTATTGAACAAACTCTCTACATATGGAATTCGAGGCCATGCATTGGACTTGTTGCGGGACCATTCGTCACAATGGACACAAAAAGTTAAAATCGGAGACCATAATTCAGTGAGTCATCAAATATACCTATTGGTGTACCACAGTGAACAATTCTGGGCTCAATTATGTTCCTTGTATACATTAACGCTATATTCCAAGTACGAAATTTCAATAGCAATACCATTTGTTACGCTGATAACACAGCGCTCATATTCAGAGAGATGACAGTTGGCACAATATCTTCATTAGATCCGTATACAGCTACCACTGTTTCATATGGATGCTCTTGAATATTCAGAAATTCAGTTGTATCGCCAACAAAACGACAAAATCAGTCGAAAACTTGCATATAAAAAGTCCGTTCTTTAAAAAAGTCATTCACAAAGATTCGTTTTTTTTTTCGGATCTAAACTGTACAACCTTCTTTAGAGACACCTGAAATTTTTTTTAAAAATCGGTAAATTCAAACCGACCTTCAAGCAGCACATTCAAGCTCATTCAAAAGAACTCTATAAGATTCAAAATATTTTAAAAATACAACAGATTCGAAGATTCATCTCNACCGATTAATTTGATTTCAAACGTTCTGTATTTGATAAACTAACAATCAACAAATCAACAGAAAATATATTAACGGATTTACTGAAAAATCTCAGTAACTGGTGGATCAGAAACTTCAGCTCATTATGAGTTGAGTTGTCGATGATTCATCTCAAAATAACCTAACTTGGAAGCAACTTGAAAGATGGAATAGATAGGTTATGTTTTCGATTGTGATCAGAACGTGAAATTTATCTCAACTGTGTATAACGTATTGATGATGGCCCATGTTTTGGTCTGGATGATTCGTGATAAAAAATTTCGGTGCACCTTAGGCACATTTATTGTTTCGATAATGAGTTGAGTTTTTATCTTTTGTAAAAAAATATGTTGATCAAAGGTGAATAAATGATAATTTGGTTATTGTTGGTGTCTATATACCGTTGGTCAAAAAGTTTCCCCAAATGTTTTTTGCCATCTGAACCATCACTCACCAAATAAAATAATCGGCTTCGTCATGCATGAGTTATACCTGCATAAGAGAAAGGTCACGTCAAACTTTTCTTTTCCAGGATTGCCGAAAATTTCAATTTATTCTGAAAAGAATTATGTGTCGATACTACGAAAAGACTGTTTTCCTGATGATAACTTCAATTAGGTACTAATTTCAAAGCAATATACTTCACTGATACAATTCAATGCAAACCGCCAGTTCATCAAATGAGCGTTCCAGGTGAGTCTTTTATCAAGGACAATGCCAAGATATTTCACCTCCGTTCCAAATGGAATGACCACACCATTGAAGAAAAGTGGCGTAGTTTGTGTGCACCTACGCTGAAATTAATTTTTTAAAGCTACTTCGAAAGAATGATTTATTTTTGATAAGTACATAATTGAAGGACGACCATACGTAGTATGCTCACATTCACAAACAATTGAAATTTTATTGACAAGCTGGTTGGGCAAATGATTAAAAAAACGTGGAAAAAATACTTGTTGACGTTTCGAAATTTATTGAGTTCATACTCGGAGCTCGAACTGTGTTACATCTGTGTTATTCCTGCGGATTAACTCAATTAAGTTAGAAACGACGGCATCGAATGATTGTTCTGATCGTTTGCCCTTTATTGAAATATCATTTCACTTGAAATTACAAACTGAAATTTTGCTGACAAAATAGTTTAAGATTTCGTGGCCGAGGTTTTTAGTACCACTAATTTTCGGATTTGAAGGGTGTCGATTTTTGAAATTTCTTCCTGACGTTTTGCTGGCGGCTTCTTCAGAGTGTCGAGACTGGTGATAGGTGAATTATTAATCAGA
>NW_019294467.1:0-24687 GCF_000500325.1 Leptinotarsa decemlineata | reverse complement strand
ATAAATATGAAATAGTATTGGATGTTTTTCTGTCCTTTTTTCTCTCATTAGAAAAAGGGGCGGTAGAGACAACAAAACGAAATTCCACAATTCTAGTTTTTGGCGAATATTTCAAAAACAGCCACTGATATCCTGACTCCTGAAAGAGATTACTGTAGTAATTGTCAGATTAACCGACCTCACAGGTCTCAGTCCGGCCGTAAACGGACCACATATTTGCAGTTGAGGCAACCACAAAATTGCGGCCACGTTGACTGCACTTCGCAGTTGACACAACCACATATTTGTGGTCGACTTGCGGTCATATAAACCGCACTTGCAGTTGAAGCAACTGACGTCTATATTTTGTGGTGTCAGAGTTTAGAGCCAGTTTCAATATGAGTTTCGAAGAAGAAGGAAAAGACGTAGGAAGGTACGATCGTTTAAGGTACATCCACTTCTAGTTGCGCGACAACAGGAAGGAAATTTTTATATTTTGTTTGAAGGTGGTTGACAATGTTTCGTGGTGCATTTCATCAGTTCGGACTTACATTGTCTGATATGATATAAACTGATTTGAAATCCCTGACAGAATCTGTAGATAAATCAACAAGATTAGGTTGAAAAACAATTTTATTAAGCAAAAAAGTGAAATTACAATGAAATAACATACACGCAACAACCGCTAAACTCCGTGAAAAAGACGAAAAAAAAAATTTATTTACTTCAGAGTGCCCATTAGTTCTTTTGATGAATTTATTTGAATTTGAAATCATAAATCGAATGCTGTGAGACCAATATGAGAAAAAGTTCACGACGGTGTACGGGTTGGGTACGACTGCAAGTTTGTGGTTCGTGTACGGCGGATGCCGCGATGACATGTCCGCGAAGATCAGCAGCAAGTTGATAGTAGACGCCCGTTTTGACATTTGTGAACGTCCTTGTAGTGTAGTACAGTATTTCTTATGGGCGGCTTGGGTTCGCTGAAACGCGACTGCAATTGAGTGGTCGATCCGACCGCAAAATGGGGCTCGTGTACGGGTGCTCTAAGCGAACTCACGCCGCCCATAAGAAATACTGTACTACACGTACACGGGTGTTCACAAAAGTCAAAACGGACGTCTGCCGTCAACTTGCTGCTGATCTCCGTCGAGATGTCATCGCGGCATCCGCCGTACACTAACCACAAACTTGCAGTCGTACCCAACCGCGTACNATCTATCATACGCAATAACGTCGAAAGAGTAATTACGTTCTAGAAAAAAAACGTTTTTGACTTTCTACTTCTTCATCCTCAAACAAAAATGAGGGAAACTTCTGAAGGAAAGGAGAAAGCAAATACATGTGTTTTACCGCAAAATGATATCTTTTGAAGTTCCAACATACTCTAAAGAAAAAATTCAGTTACTTTGTCAAGCCCATGATGTAAATTGGAGACAAAAAAATCTAATTTCGATACTCTCTCACATAAAGTGCTGACGTCAATAGTCCCCTTCCCTTCCCAACTTGTGTGAATGTTATAAAAATGGCTCAGGAACTTTCAAAACTGTTTCTCATTCTTTATAATCTTCAATAAACTAAAATGCAATGCGAAGTTTTGTTCATTAGATTTCATCAAATTCGGAAACACATATATTGAAATACAGTGCTTACAAAAATCGATGAAAGAAACTAGATCCGTATGTAAAAAACTAAAGCTGTTGATTGAATCTAATGAACAAAACGTCGCATTGCAAATTGGTTCATATTAGATTATGATAAATATGAAATAGTATTGGATGTTTTTCTGTCCTTTTTTCTCTCATTAGAAAAAGGGGCGGTAGAGACAACAAAACGAAATTCCACAATTCTAGTTTTTGGCGAATATTTCAAAAACAGCCACTGATATCCTGACTCCTGAAAGAGATTACTGTAGTAATTGTCAGATTAACCGACCTCACAGGTCTCAGTCCGGCCGTAAACGGACCACATATTTGCAGTTGAGGCAACCACAAAATTGCGGCCACGTTGACTGCACTTCGCAGTTGACACAACCACATATTTGTGGTCGACTTGCGGTCATATAAACCGCACTTGCAGTTGAAGCAACTGACGTCTATATTTTGTGGTGTCAGAGTTTAGAGCCAGTTTCAATATGAGTTTCGAAGAAGAAGGAAAAGACGTAGGAAGGTACGATCGTTTAAGGTACATCCACTTCTAGTTGCGCGACAACAGGAAGGAAATTTTTATATTTTGTTTGAAGGTGGTTGACAATGTTTCGTGGTGCATTTCATCAGTTCGGACTTACATTGTCTGATATGATATAAACTGATTTGAAATCCCTGACAGAATCTGTAGATAAATCAACAAGATTAGGTTGAAAAACAATTTTATTAAGCAAAAAAGTGAAATTACAATGAAATAACATACACGCAACAACCGCTAAACTCCGTGAAAAAGACGAAAAAAAAAATTTATTTACTTCAGAGTGCCCATTAGTTCTTTTGATGAATTTATTTGAATTTGAAATCATAAATCGAATGCTGTGAGACCAATATGAGAAAAAGTTCACGACGGTGTACGGGTTGGGTACGACTGCAAGTTTGTGGTTCGTGTACGGCGGATGCCGCGATGACATGTCCGCGAAGATCAGCAGCAAGTTGATAGTAGACGCCCGTTTTGACATTTGTGAACGTCCTTGTAGTGTAGTACAGTATTTCTTATGGGCGGCTTGGGTTCGCTGAAACGCGACTGCAATTGAGTGGTCGATCCGACCGCAAAATGGGGCTCGTGTACGGGTGCTCTAAGCGAACTCACGCCGCCCATAAGAAATACTGTACTACACGTACACGGGTGTTCACAAAAGTCAAAACGGACGTCTGCCGTCAACTTGCTGCTGATCTCCGTCGAGATGTCATCGCGGCATCCGCCGTACACTAACCACAAACTTGCAGTCGTACCCAACCGCGTACTTATTGGTCTCACAGCATTCAATTTTTGATGTCAGTTGCCTCAACTGCAAGTGCGGTTTATATGACCGCAAGTCGACCACAAAAATGTGGTTGGCTCAACCGCGAAGTATAGTCAACGTGGCCACAATGTTGTGGTTGCCTCAACTGCAAATATGTGGTTCGTGTACGGCCGGACTTACTGAGATATCAATAGTGAGATCAGCTAACAGAAAAACCAATGGTAATTATTGATTTCACACCGGTAATGACCCGAAAAGAAGAAATAAAAGCATGAATGAACATCATTATACAGAACTGATAATCCTCGTACAAGTGTAACAGTCATACAGTGCTTTTCTTTGTTGTCCCTCACTTCTATTTTTTGAATGAATTAACTCAAAAAATTTAAATTTGAGATAATAAAATTATTGCATGAACACTTCATTTTGAAGTGAAATTGACAGATGATACATTCAAGATGGCGAGTGGGCGCCATCTGTCAAAAAAAAATTAAAAGGAAAGGGGGGTGATGTGATACATATTTTTGAGGCATCTGACAAATGCTTCACAACCATATTATATGATGTCAATATCTTCAGCTACTACAAAATGACAGAACTTTTAATAATTCTGATTGAATCTATTTTTCCGTTAATCAGCTATCGCCTCCATACGAACGACAACTCTCAGAAGTTGAGAAACGTGTGAGAGCTAAGGACTAACGTGTGTTTCTAATACATTGGAATACATTGGAATTCAACTACATAATAGTTGAATTGAGTTTGAGGTCAGTTCAGACGATGCTCGAAATGGTTGCCCTGAACTTCTTAACATATGAACAACCTATCCGATATTTCACGCCGAACATTTTCGAACACAGTAACGTCAATATCTCTACAAATATTTATCATTCTTTGCCGTGTATCCAATATTGTTCCTTTTGCTTCGAATAGCCCCATAAAAAGTCCAAAAATGTCAAATCTGGCGACCGGGATGGCCGTTCTGTAGGACCTCGATGGCGAATCCAACGACCGGGAAAAGTAGTATCTAAATAGTTTCTTACTTGTCTGGAGTGATGTGGTGGTGCTCCATCTTGCTAGAATACAATATCTATATCGTTTTCATCAGGATTCGCTTCGACGGTTTCAGTGATGAGAGGGTCCACAGTAGTTTCCAGCATATTCAAATACAGTTCCCCTGTTGAATTTTGATCAATAGAGTTTTTACAATATGGTTTCCCAATATTCCTGCCCAAACGTTGATTTTCTGTGGATATTGGGTATGTGTTTTCCGGAAAACGTGAGGGTTGGTATCACCCCAACAACAGCAATTTTGTCTCTGAACATTGCTGCTTGAAAAAAATGTACATTTGTCACAAAAGTATCCACACAGTAGAAGGAGACACATCACAAACATTCGCGACGGAATAAGTAGACTGTTCAGGATTTTCTATTATCTCACCAATTATTTGCACTTGCTGTTTTTCCGGAACGGACAGAAGACCTGGAGGTTTTCTGTTATGTACGCTACCGGTAGTTGTGAATTTGGATACAAGTTTCCTCAAATATTTTCTACAGATAGGAAAATTCGGAAAACGTTCATTGAAAATCCTTTCGGTCTCGTGAAAGTTACGCGTCGCACCGTAAATGAAAATCTCTTCAATTTTTTTTTCCAATGGACGAGAATGGGCAATTTCAGAGATTGATGACGTGGTACCTTTCTACTAGTGGAACCGAAAACTAAATGAGAACAATGATGAACAATGATGTTCATTGTCGTACTGACAAACTTAACAAACCTTATCGGATTGTAGGAATGGCCATATGGTAGATACAAAGGAATATTTCTAGAAATATCGATATTAATGTGTTTGTCTTCAGGAAATTATAAATGTTCCGCAATTTTGTAGAAGGTGAAGATTTTGACTTCATATTCTAGGGTTGTGAAGTATTTGTAAGGAGCTTCGAAATGATTCGTCACAAGACCCCCCTCTCCATTCAATTTTTTCCCAGATGGCATCCAATCGTCATCTTGTTCATCTGTCAATTTCACTTCANAGGGCATAGTTTCACCAAGGACCCCAATAATCAGAACAACCATCTTGACAGAGGGGTTTGCGGAGTTCAAAGAGATAATCTCGATATTTTCACGAATCAGAGGACAGTTGTCCTGAAAATCTGGCGAGGAAAACTGTATTAGATAATTTAGGAAACATTTGCTACAGGAATAGCATTTTACAAGTATTGTTCATGACGAAGAATTTCAAGAACGAGTTTTCAACAATGAAAGAGAACGAGAATGTTTCCTACTCATTCACCAAACTCAAACAATTGTTCATGCAGTTGCAGTTTCTTAAGAATATATCATCTTTCCCACCAACCGATTTCTGGAGTCTTTGAAGTCCACCAGATACTCGTTAGGACAACAAGAGGATTGTTCCGAATTCTTGGGGTTCTTGTTGAATACTCTTCGTGAGCAAAAAAATAGCAGAATCGATACTCTCGACCGCTCTGGATTGAATGATTCCATACAGTCTATCTTGTCTTGTGTTTGTGAATCTTTTGCAAAAAAAATATTCAATATATTGCGAGAGATCATTAACAAATATTATAAACAGTAAAGGTTCCAATACTGATCCCTGAGGAACTCCTAATGTTACGTCATGTTCCTTGGACACGATATTATTATATTTGACAGTCATACGACGACCACTTATGTAGGATTTTAACCAATATAATACGTTATGTGGAAACCCAAGCCTAACCAACTTTATATATAGAAAATCTGGTGACACAGTGTCAAATGCCTCTGACAGATCAAAAAATATACTTATTACAAAATTGTTAATATCAATTTCAGAGTATATGTTATTCTATGAACGAAATTCATATTGATTATTACATATCAGATTATTTGACTCTAGGTAATTCACTATTCTAGTAGCCACCACTTTTTCGTACAGTTTTGAGAGTGGACAAAGTTTTGCCAAACATGCATCAAACTAACTGACACTATTATAGGAAAACAAGTATAGCTGAGGCACCAGTCAATCTAATAATAACACTGATGATCTTCTAACATGACTCAACCTCTGACAGAAGCACCAAACTCCTACTAAAGTTCAAAATAGATGAACACTTCAATCTAGCAGACCACTATTTTAATATTCATACAGTTATTGTTCACTATGGTTCTGGCGTTTAATCTGGTCATTATTGCGCATTGGTCAAAGATGAAACGGACTGGTTCAAGGTTGACAATAGTTGTGGCACTAAGTATTCTGGCGATGTCTTGAATTTATTGGAGCATCCGGAGACACTCCACATTTTTTTTCATGAGAAGGAGAACATTCGCAGATCAATATCTTCAGATGATGTGGTGCTGCAGGTTTTTTCGGGTTTTCCTGTAGCTGAAAAAGCAAATGTGCTACTGGAATCAATGAAGTCGCCCCGGAGCGCAAATTAATTTTTGTTGTTGTTTCATAATTTCATGACATGATACAATTACAGTATATTTTATCCGTTTTTTCTTTTCTCTTCGGAAATATTCGTCTCGTCAGAAGCTGAAATCTACACGACAAATATCGTCTTACTCTGGTGCTCGATAAGGGCTACATCTGGCTCATTAGCTTTTACTAGCCTGAGAGTGGGCCCGAGGGTGGGAAACGAATGGTTCCAATGACTTCGGCACTTCCCGTTCCCCACAACGAATTCAATATCTCCTGGAGGGTAGGGTAATACTCGTGTCTCGTATCGACAATACATGCATCCAAATGAGATGATGCTCCATCAAAAATTAGCAGTACTCTTCCTTCTGGTTTGTACTTAGCAAAATGATGTACCCACTTAATAAAAGTTGGAGTAGTCATACTTCCTTTCTCTGTCATCTCAATAACTGTCCCAGCAGGTAGATTGTCGTGCCATTCATTCTTTTTTCTTTTTCCTTTGAACAATATCATAGCTGGAATCATTTGTCCTATAGCATTTCCACAACTGACAATTGACACATCCTCAGCATGTTCTTGAGAAATTAAATATACTCGTTTGACACCTTTACGAGCATAAACCTGTTGTGATTTATGAAGATTTAGGCGGCAACCTTTCTCATCAATATTAAAAATGCGTTGAGTGCTTTGCAGGATATCAAGCTTCAACATAACTTCTCGTAGCTTTTCAAAATAGTCATTGGCTATGAACTTGTTCAATTTGGTGGTTCTAGCTGGATTCATGAATTGCGATTTTCTTTTAGCAACTTCGGGATGCCGACTTAGAAAATGTTTGGGCTATGTTCGGTAAAAGGTGCAGGTATTCCGTTCCGTTGGCAATATTCATGGACAGAACGCCTGTAGATGTTAAGGGCATTCCAACATCAGCTAGCCTAAAAATTCTTTCACATAACTCAGATTCTTGTTCAAGTTTTGAACATAAAGGACGGCCAAGTTTCTTTTCCTCTTTACCACTAAGCAAGTGATTTTTTAGTGTTCGACGAGCAATATTGAATTCTTTGGCGGCTGTTCTTACTGACATCCCATTTTTGACTGCTTGCAAGGCCAAAGCCATTTGTTCTTCAGTCCATAAACCTCTGGGAATCTTAAACTTTTCAATAATCTCTCTGAAACAAAGTTTACCAACTTATAAAACGAATTAATGTGGTAGTCCTAACAAGGCCCATCCGTATTATTGCAGTGTTCTTAAAAAGGCCTACTTGGGCCTTATTAACAACACTGCCAGTGGCCAATGTTTTTTGGACTTCAGAATTATTTACGTTTCAGTAAACCTAAGGTAATATATATGCTACGAAAAAACAACAATCAAGTAGGGGAGACCGGGGCAAGATGAAGTTCGGGGCAGCACGGGAAGTACGCTTGTATGCGTGAATAATAATCGTGTTCGGAGCGGCGACAGCGCTATTTGCACGAACTTCACTCTCCTCTAGTGTGTCCAAGCAGAGCGAACAGGTTTGAACTCGTTTTTGCGTTGCAGAGAGAAAAAAGTGATATTGCAAATGTTTTTACGCGATATTTGATTCGAAAACTGATGTACAGACATGTAAGTACCTGTGTTAATGTATAAAAAAGAAACTGAATCGGAAGATAGTTTATCCCAAGAAGAGGAAGATGACTGTGCTTGCATCTATTGTGAGTACTTATACTCAGATTCAACCGAAGGTTGGGTCATCCACGGCGTGTGCCACGATTGGGCGCATAATTCATGTGCCGGAGTAAATGAGGAAGATGAAGAGGCACACATTTGTGAACGCTGTCTACCCGATTGAAAAGCGTACTCGTTTTGCCCCACAGCGTTTCCCATCTTACCCCAGTTATGGGGCAAAACGGGATATTTGCCGAATTTATTTTTTCATTATTTGCCAAAAAAAGTTCTGTGATTTTGCCTGCTACAACGTTTAATTATAAGAGAGAAATGTATAATGGTTACCTATTTTGTTAAAGAATGTTATTAAATAGTTTGATTTTCCTTGTATAACGAGTTTTGTCTTGGCTATCTCATCTTGCCCCAGTCTGCCCTATGCCAATGACATGCAGATTGAAAAAAAATCGCACATATAAGCATATTATATTTGAATGGCATACTAACCTCAAAATTATATTAGATGTATGACCATGGAAGAACGTGAACGAATGATCGTATAAAAGTCACGTTTTGTATCTATGCTGAACTTAGTGTAAATATTTGCATCTAGATGGCTCTATTGGGTTTACACATTGTAGCATATTACGGTCATTTGCCAATAGTGGGGATTAAGGGGGTGTGGGCCTTATTAGGAACCGGGCTTCATTTAGCGTACCTACCTTATAAGGTTTTTCACAAAAAATGTTTATTCTATTGGTGGCACCTTCTATGACGGCAGACAATAACAAAAAACTGAGTTTCATCTCCAACAATGGCGTCTGCGTACCTTCTTTGTGTTGTCGGCACGTCGGTCCACCACCACATCTGAAACGAAACTTCATTTGGATATGTTACACTTCATTAGATTTCACGAAATATATGACAGTCCTTTCAGTCAAGATCATAAAACTTCTAACAGAAAATGCATTCTTGTGGAATACAAAAAATTTCCAAGGTATACCAAGGAAATGGTTTTCCACTATGCACCAGAAAAAAAATATGATTTCATTACAAAAAGTTCAAAAAACAATGAGAAAAAATTCAATAGATAAATGAATGTTATAAACTCAACAAGTATTTGAGTTACAAGAAGTTACAAGAAAAGTTATTTCTCTTCTTCATAATATAGGACGATAGATACTATTTTCATCATTTTAATATGTACTCGCCGATCTTTTGAATCCTTATATGCTCTGTATACATTTTCAATTTTCATATTGACCTGTCTCGTGTATATCTGAAAGGAGAAAATATATTTATATCAGAATATTTGTATAAAAAGCTTGGAGCGAAGCGATTTAGAGTTATTATTTTCGAATGGAATGTACATATTGCTTCACATATTCGAATTCCGTCAGGGAAATACCTCCGAAAAATATGATTGATATGGTAACGAATGGATCGAAAGTTATTCCAAAAATTAGATTGAAGAGTTGATCCGATCAACCACCTTCATTTTGTTCTGTTCTGTTGAGAGTATATTCCAGAAATTGATTCATTCTATTATCGAATTGTTCTATCAAACTTTTTTTTTCCAGTGCTGAATATGGGATATTGTTTGATTTTATTAGGAACTACAACTCCAGCAATAAAATTCCCTAGCAACAAGTTTCTTGGTAAATAAACGTCATCCACATATCTATGCCAATACAAGAAATTCTTAATCAAAGGATGTTTAAAGATCGACTTCTCTAGATTATCCATGAAAATTTCTGCATGATGAACAACGACATTCAGTAGTGAAGTTATTCACATTCATTAGAGATAGGGTAGTAAGATCATTTCAAGTTTTGCGTATAAGTTATAAAATCTCTAGTTGTTGTCTTGAACTTCGCAATGAAAGACGAAACTGTTGAACTCGACTCAGGAGATAGTGACGGCGTTGAACAAGAAGATAATTCAGACAACTGACAGATACCTAAAGGACTTAAAAATGACTACTTCAGCTATCGATTTTTTCAATTTAGTTAGTAAATTAGTATCCAATTAATTTGACAGAAGTGCAAACAAATTACATACGTTTTCAGACGCACTCTCACTTCTCAATGTGAATTCTGCAAATGCTGTGTCTTGTGTGAAAACTAAACTTAGTGGTAGGGCTAGAGACTTCATTACCGACAATGACACGACTTTGCTTCAGATCATATACGAACTTAAAAACGGTATAAAAACGGAAAGCTCAAAATCAGTTACCTCTAACTTCTTAATTCAAAATAAACAAACAAAAATAAATTTGAATATGCCAATGAAATTGAAATTTTGATAGGAAATCCTGAAAGGTCCTATATATGCGAGGGAGTACCCGTAGATACAGCAGAAACCTATTGCACCGATACGGTTGTCACCACCATTAAATCTAACGCTAATTCTGAAAAAGTCAGGCTAATAATGGATGCAGGCACTTTTTCTAACACTCGAGAAGCATCAACTAAATTTATGGGAATATATGTTCCAAATAACGCTAATGTTGTCGTGGCAATCAAAATAGACAACATCACGCTCAATCGCATAAGCAATCGTATACTGACAGCAACAGATACCAATTCAATGAAAACTTTAGGGGAAATAGATTTTACTATAGTTATTTCGGAGCCAGGGTAGATATGTCAGAGCATATGAAGGAGAACCCAACGACTTTAGGCATCAGCCGGAAAACATAGTTTCCCCAACAGGGTCCCTTGGGGAATCAATAAATATTTTCAACGTGGACCTTTCACTCTCTAATTTCGTAATTATTATAACTCAGATGACAAGTAATAAAGATGTTACCTTACTTAGTGATACAGGGGCGGACATATATCTCTTTATGAGAGACAAAATTAAACCTGAACAAATAGTCAACAGGGCAAATAACGTCCAAATAAAAGGGGTCACAGAAGGCTGTACAAGTTCAATTGCATCTACCGTTACAAAAATGTTCCTCGCCAACTTCTATGTATATAATTCCTTTCAAGCAGTGGAAAGTAATTTTCCAATCCCAGTAGATGTTATATTAGGAAGGGACTTCATTATTAAACATGAGTGTGAACTAGATTACGATGATTGGACTATTTCTAGGCAGATTTCTAATAACGAAGTAATATTGCTAATTTTTAATAGCCCATACTCTTATTATTCCACCTCATTGCGAAGTTATATAGTTATCTTAATCCAAGAATTGACTCCAGGAATTTTCATAGCCAGCAGTATTGTGTCGCCGAATAGCCCATTTTTTGAAGTCTTAAAAACGTCAGACGACTTCCGTAGCAATTTATCATACGCAATAACGTCGAAAGAGTAATCACGTTCTAGAAAAAAACGTTTTTGACTTTCTACTTCTTCATCCTCAAACAAAAATGAGGGAAACTTCTGAAGGAAAGGAGAAAGCAAATACATGTGTTTTACCGCAAAATGATATCTTTTGAAGTTCCAACATACTCTAAAGAAAAAATTCAGTTACTTTGTCAAGCCCATGATGTAAATTGGAGACAAAAAAATCTAATTTCGATACTCTCTCACATAAAGTGCTGACGTCAATAGTCCCCTTCCCTTCCCAACTTGTGTGAATGTTATAAAAATGGCTCAGGAACTTTCAAAACTGTTTTTCATTCTTTATAATCTTCAATAAACTAAAATGCAATGCGAAGTTTTGTTCATTTGATTTCATCAAATTCGGAAACACATGTATTGAAATACAGTGCTTACAAAAATCGATGAAAGAAACTAGATCCGTATGTAAAAAAATAAAGCTGTTGATTGAATCTAATGAACAAATCGTCGCATTGCAAATTGGTTCATATCAGATTACAATAAATATGAAATAGTATTGGAAGTTTTTCTGTCATTTTTTCTCTCATTAGAAAAAGAAGCGGTAGAGACAACAAAACGAAATACGACAATTCTAGTTTTTGGCGAATATTTCAAAAACAGTCACTGATATCCTGACTCCTGAAAGAGATTACTGTAGTTCGCCAAAATAGAAAACTTTTGTCAGATTTAACCGACCTCACAGGTCTTAGTCCGGCCATACACAGACCACATATTTGCAGTTGAGGCAACCACAACATTGTGGTCACGTTGACTGCACTTCGCAGTTGACCCAACCACATTTTTGTGGTCGACTTGCGGTCATATAAACCGCACTTGCAGTTGAGGCAACACCTTTTGCTCCGAATAGCCCCATAAAAAGTCCAAAAATGTCAAATCTGGCAACCGGGATGGCCGTTCTGTAGAACCTCGATTGCGAATCCAACGACCGGGAAAAGTAGTATCTAAATAGTTTCTTTCTTGTCTGGAGTGATGTGGTGGTGCTCCATCTTGTTAGAATACAATATCTATATCGTTTTCATCAGGATTCGCTTCGACGGTTTCAGTGATGAGAGGGTCCACAGTAGTTTCCAGCATATTAAAATACAGTTCCCCTGTTAAATTTTGATCAATAAATAGAGTTCTTACAATATGGTTTTCCAATATTCCTGCCCAAACGTTAATTTTCTGTGGATATTGGGTATGTGTTTTTCGGAAAACGTGAGGGTTGGTATCACCCCAATAACAGGAATTATGTCTCTGAACATTGCTGTTTGAAAAAAAGGTACATTCGTCACTAAAACAAATATTGTGGAGATGGGTAGGATGCCTTGCAATGGTTTCCGTCATGATTTCACAGAATTCTCTTCTTCGATCAAGGTTACTTTCAGTTAATTGGTGTACCATTTTAATTTTATATGGATGATACTTATTCCTCTTCAAAAGTCTTCACACAGTAGAAGGAGACACCTCACAAACATTCGCGACGGAATAAGTAGACTGTTCAGGATTTACTATTATCTCACCAATTATTTGCACTTGCTGTTTTTTCGGAATGGACGGAGGATCTGGAGGCTTTTAGTTATGTACACTACCGGTAGTTGTGAATTTGATTGTGAGTTCCCTCAAATATTTTCTACAGATAGAACGATTTGGAAAACGTTCATTGAAAATCCTTTCGGTCTCGTGAAAGTTACGCGTCACACCGTAAATGAAAATCTCTTCAGTTTTTTTTTCCAATGGACGAGAATGGGCCATTTCAGAGATTGTTGACGTGGTACCTTTCTACTAGTGGAACCGAAAACTAAATGAGAAGAATGATGAACAATGATGTTCATTGTCGTACTGACAAACTTAACAAACCTTATCGGATTGTAGGAATGGCCATATGGTAGATACAAAGGAATATTTCTAAAAATATCGATATTGATGTGTTTGTCTTCAGGAAATTATAAATGTTCCGCAATTTTGTAGAAGGTGAAGATTTTGACTTCATATTCTAGGGTTGTGAAGTATTTGTCAGGAGCTTCGAAATGATTTGTCACAAGATCCCCCTCTCCATTCAATTTTTTCCCAGATGGCGTCCAATCGTCATTTTGAAAGTTTCATCTGTCAATTTCACTTCAAAATAAGGTATTTATCCATTCATTTCATTATATTAAATTTCAATTGTTTGATGTTTGTTTGAAGGTGATTGACAATGATTCATGATAAATTTCACTAGTTCGGACTTCCCTTGTCTAATATATAAAATCATTTGAAATCCCTAAAACAATAAAAAAAATAATTGAAAATGAATAGCTGAAAATAACAATTATATTAAGCAAAAATAACCAGCAATGGAATAATAGTGGAATAAAATACAAGTAAAAATAGAACGATTGAACAAAAAATGAAGAAATAAAAATAAAAAGTTAAGAGATTCCAAGCCACGTTAGTTCACGACGTTTCGATTGTTAGTATCTACAATCGTCTTCGGGTGATGACAGTCATGACCGAACTAGTGAAATTTTTTCAATTTTTTGAGTTGGTCCGTTCAAAAAATAAAAGGGGGAGGACATTGAATAAATGCACTGTATAGTATCCGAAAAAAGGAAGAAAGAAAAATATTGAGTAACATTAATTGTTTTTACGGGCTTTCGAAAAGCAGAAAAACAATTACCGAGTACTGCGGGTATGATTATTTTTTTGAAGGAACTGAAATACGTCATGTTTTCGATATCAGGTGGAAGTTTATTATATGATTATTTAACTTATGAAAAGGATGACTTGTGTGTGTGTGTGTGTGTGTGTGTGTGTGTGTGTGTGTGGGAGGATTGGCATTGTAATTATCCTTTTGCCACAGAGTGTTGGATATATGTAGTCAGTCATATAATTATTTTACTTTTTATCACAAACCTAAGAAGGATGACTTGTGAAGTAAGATTTGAGAGGGGGAATCAAAATTAGATTTTCATGTCTCAAATCTACATCATGAGCTCAACATCGTAACTGAATTTTTTCATGAAGGTATGATGGAACTGCAAAGGATATTATTTTATGATAAAACACATTTGATTGCTTTCTCCCTTCCTTCAGAATTGTCCCACATTTTTTGTATAAAGACAGAGAAGTAGAATCACAATACTATTTCAACGTTATTCCATCTGATAAAATATTCCAGAAGTCCTCTGAACCCACCCGTTATATCCAATTTGAAATATTATCCCGGAGGACAACAAAAAACTGAATACTCCACAGCAGAAAATTAAATTTGTTTTTAGATATGCACCCTTCACAGTCGAACCGTGGTTTTCCGTGAAAATGTCTAATAAGATATCAAAAGGAATTTGAGTAATCGAAATGCCTAACTGAACCAGTGTTAGAGGCAGGTATGTAATTGGGGTACGCCGAAGGCATTTAAGAACATAATTCACCCTCATGATGTGATATCTGTCGGTATTCAAAAGAGACAGTTCTTTGTAAGGATTACGAAATGTCAGCATAGAAAGAATTCAGTTTTTACGTGCGAGAAAATGATTCAAGTGTGGTGAACTCAGAAATCAAATAATAATAATGATAAAAATAATTGAAATAATAATGTTGATAAAAATACATTTGTCCGGCTAATATTTCTGCCTTAGCGCGGCAAGCCATCATGGTTTTGGATATTCAAGAGTAGAAAGGGCATAATTTCACCAAGGACCCCAATAATCAGAACAACCATCTTGACAGAGGGGTTTGCGGAGTTCAAAGAGATAATCTCGATATTTTCACGAATCAGAAGACAGTTGTCCTCTGATTAGTCTCCTGGCGGAGAAAACTGTATTAGATAATTTAGGAAACATTTGCTACAGGAATAGCATTTTACAAGTATTGTTCATGACGAAGAATTTCACGAATGAGTTTTTAACAATGAAAGAGAACGAGAATGTATCCTACTCATTCACCAAACTCAAACAATTGTTCATGCAGTTGCCGTTTCTTAACAATATATCTTCTTTCCCACCAACCGATTTCCTGGAATCTTTGAAGTCCACTAGATACTCGTTATGATAACAAGAGGATTGTTCCGAATTCTTGGGGTTTTTGTTGAATACTCTTCGTGAGCAAAAAAATAGCAGAATCGATACTCCTGACTGCTCTGGATTGAATGATTCCGTACAGTCTATCTTGTCTTGTGTTTGTGAATCTTTTGCTGAAAAAATACTCACTTGTTTACTTTGTGGTATGTGATTTTTCTGGAACTTCAACTAGCGTTTCCCAATATGACTGATAACCAGTCAAAGCTTATTGTTAAATCATCTGAAAATGGAACTCCTAACGGGTAATGATCAATTATATTGCCAAACATGCACCAAATTGACTATTATAGGAAAACAAGTATATCTGAGGCACCAGTCAATCTAATAATAACACTGATGATCTTCAAACATGACTCAACCTCTGACGGAAGCACCTAACTCTTACGAAAGTTCGAAGTAGATGAACACTTCAATCTAGCAGAACACTATTTTAATATTCATACAGTCATTGTTCACTGTGGTTCTGGTGTTGAATCTGGTCATTACTACGCATTGGTTAAAGACGAAACGGACTGGTTTAAGGTTGACAATAGTTGTGTCACTAAGTATTCTGGCGATGTCTTGAATTTATTGGAGCATCCGGAGACACCCCACATTTTTTTCATGAGAAGGAGGACATTGGCAGATCAATATCTTCAGATGATGTGGTGCTGCAGGTTTTTTCGGGGGTTCCTGTAGCTGAAAAAGCAAATGTGCCACTGGAATCAATGAAGTCGCCCCGAAGCGCCAATTAATTTCTGTTGATGTTTCAGAATTTCATGACATGATACAATTACAGTATATTTTATCTGTTTTTCCTTCTCTCTTCGGGAATATTCGTATCGTCAGGAGCTGAAATCTACACGACAAATATCGTCTTACTCTGGTGCTCGATAAGGGCTACATCTGGCTCATTAGCTTTTACTAGCCTGAGGGTGGGCCCGAGGGTGGGAAACGAATGGTTCCAATGACTTCGGCACTTCCCGTTCCCCACAACGAATTCAATATCTCCTGGAGGGTAGGGTAATACTCGTGTCTCGTCAATACCGTAAAAGTGTCTTTGGCGGTAATTAAGCACTCTTGAAGCCATGTTATCTCGATGGATCTAGGCCAAGACCGCATATACTGGACATGCTGACAGCAAGTGCATTAGGGTCTCAGATGCCTCGCGGCAGACCCTACACCATGTGTCAGGAACCTTTATACCCATTACACGAATGCGGTAGATACAGATGTTGAAGATACCATCCCAGCAGGCCATGATGAACCCCGCAATTTTCTACTTCTGCCCACTCGACCTGAGAAATGCGAAGGCAAGGCGCATCCGTTGTCATTGCCAGAGTTATCATCGGTAGGCAAATCATTGTAATAAGCCCCACCACTTTGTCTCTGACCCCTCCAAGCGGATCGATTGTAAGGGCCCCTTCCTCGAGTACCAGGAACAGAGTTTTGGTTCTTCCAGGTGGATGTTTGCCTGGTGGGTTGACGTGGGTGGTTTGCTTCACTCATTCAATCCATCGCAGTGTGAACCGGTGGTTCCAACCGCAAGTTCGGACGATCTATTTTCACTTTCTATCGTCCAGCTAGTGTTAGAAATCACACGTTGAAAGGTTAGACCTCCTTAGTCCTTAGCTCCTGCAAGTTTCGACTTTTAAGAGTTATCGTTCGCAGGGAGGCGACAGCTGGTTATCGGAAAAACAAGCAGAACAGAAACGGATCAACTGCCAGTGTTTTTCCTCCCAGGTGCGCCTGAGCTGCCGATCCGGTTTTGCAACAGTTGCTTGGGTAAGTGATGAAGCAACTCAGCAAAGGCCTCAGATGTTGGTGGTGACCATTCCTACTCATGCAGCAGCCGAAGGCTGACATTCTTGGCTCACTGTACTTGCTCAGGGCAAATGATTTTCGGACCCAATGATCACTTACCCCACTGACCATGTGAATGGGTTGCATCTTGAGGTGATGTTCACCAATAAACTTTTCTGCATATGTTGTGTCATTCATGGAGCCATCACGAAAAGCAAACCAATAGTTTATTCATCGATCATTTGTGACTATATATACTTCGGTGTTGGATCCTCAATCAAAAATGAACAGCATGTATTTGTAAAACATCGCTCGATTGAAACCAATTTATTTATTTACACTGAATATCTCTTGAAGCGCATGGATAAAGGCTACCAGGTTGGTGCCATCTACACCGATTTCAGCAAGGCATTCGATGATATAGATGATGTAACTTTACTCGACAAGCTGGCGGAAATTAGTATACACGGTGATCTGCTAAGATGGTTTCAGTCGTATATTACAAATAGGTCTCGCCGGGCAGTCACTCTGGGAAAATTGAGTTCTAGATTCATTAACATGACTTCAGGAGTCCCTCAAAGCCCACATATGGGGCCTCTTCTTTTCAACAATTATTTTACCGATATATCTACTGCGAATTTTTGATGTATGCTGACGACTTGACAGTATTTCATACTGTGACATGCTCCTCATTCAGAACGACATCAGAAATCTTTTGAAATTCTGCAAGAAAAACTCTTTTTTCCTTAATCTTGAAAAATGCCGCTTCATTACATTTACAAGAAACAAAAATATTTACCACCACCAATATCACATAAAAAAACAGCGACTAAAGAAAACATCTGAAGTCAAGGACTTAGGAGTATTGAATGACTCGCATATTATTTGACTCGCATATTAAGAATATTGCAAAAAAATCGAACAAAGCTCTCGTATTTATGACCAGGAATTGCAACGACTTCCGTAATACTAAGTCTGTTCGTACACTTTACATGGCTTATGTAAATAGCCAGCTCAGTTCTGCGTCAGTTAATTGGAACCCCCTGTATATCTCGTATATTGAAAGACTTGAATGTATACAAAGCAAATTCGTTACTTATATTGATGAAAAATTCTTTAATAATCTCAAAGATCCGCTATAAATTAAAATACAACTCAATCTGATATCTTTGGCGTCAAATAGCTGATACGAGTATTAAGTTCCTATTCAAAATAATAAATAATTGGACAGCAGTTCTATACCGAACCAACTTTTGTTGAATGTACCTTTGTATAATATCAGAGGATTATATTCATTCCAAACAAATCAAAGTAAAACTAATTACTATTCCAATTCTCCCCTGAATAGATGCGGACTGCGATTCCAAGAGTTGTATTTACCGGATACCCTGCGAGTGCGGAGAATTGTACATCGGTGAAACTAGGAGGCCATTGAAAGTTCGCATTGCTGAGCACAAGTAACACACACAGCGAGGAGAAATCAGCAAATCCGGAATAGCAGAGCATGTTTGGACTCATCAACATAACATCAAGTGGGTTCAAGCTGAAATCATCCACAAAGAGGAACACTGGTTTGGGAGAATATTCAAAGAAGCTACGTATATTTTGTACAACAACGCATTCAGTCAAGCTAGCGTAGAGATACGTAATATATGGAAACCTCTAATCAAGCGAAAAACGACCAATTCCCGCTAATCGGTCATCTCCCGCTAAAAAAAATGAAGCGGAAAAAGTGAAGAGGGGATGGGTGAAAGCACTCGAGCGACCTATAAATAGTCAGATCTCGGAGGAATAAGTCCAGTTATCACCCGAAGACGATTGTGGATACTAACAATCGAAACGTCGTGACATAACTTGGTTTGAAATCTGTTTTATTTTTCATTTTTTGTTAATAATAATTTTCAATTTTTATTTTTCCAGCTTTTATTAAAATTTCAATTTTTATTTGTTTGGTTGTTGCTTGTATGTTAATTCTATGTAATTTCAGTTTTCTGTTTATTAAAATTGTTATTTTCGGTTAATCTTATTAATTTTTCAATTTTTTTTTCAGGGTTTTCAAATCAATTTAAATTATATTAGACAATGGAAGTCCGAACTGATGAGATACACGATATTGCATATTATTTATAATTTTCACCTCTTTTTGGATTTGTCCCGGTTTGTATTTCACTGAAAATGAATAAATAAATCCAATAATTCTGCTCCAAATATATAAAATGAAACCTATCAAAGGACTTCTTGATGAAAATTCATAACGTATTCAAGAGAAACTCTATTGTGAGATTTTCACTAGCAGTTTCACAAATGCGAAACACATGTTTCGCCATACAAAGGCTTCTTTGGGCCTATCTCTACTCGAAAATCTCGCAATGAAGTGTTTTTTGGAGAAGTTCTCAAACTGAGGTGGTCTGAAATTTTGTTTGAGCCGAAGCTTTTTTTTCATACACCAAGTGGAGGAAACTTTCCGAATAGGCAACTGAATGTAATTCCATTTGAATCCTATCAATTTAATGACAATTGTCCTCAGTTTTGTGGGAGGTGAGGACACTACTGTAATTTTTTATGCTTGAAAAATACTCTTTGGAGATAATATAACTTGATATTCTAATATGTATTCTGTGAGTTAATTTTTAATCAGTGAAAATGAAACATACTTATCGCACTTTCAGAAATTATAAATATTTCAACTATGATAGCTTCCTAAATTATCTCATGGAAATGCCGTGGCGTGATCTTTTAGAAAATGTAGATGAAATTGTAAAAACTTTCAAAGATTATTTACTTTGCGTATTCGTGTTCATGCCCACATAATAATGACGAGAATGAACAAACCTAAAGCTCCCTGGTTGACTGATGTTTTGAAGATCATGATTAAGACAAAAGATTCAGCTTTCGCGAAATATAAACGGTAGAAAACGAGTAATAATTGGAACACCTATAAGGGTTTGAAAAACATGGTGAAAGCTGCTATACGAAAAAAAAAAACCTACTTGCTTCTATGGGACACATTACACTTATTTGGCATAGTCAATCGTAAAGACAGGAAATATATTCCTGAACATCTTTCTAATCCAAATGAAATAAAGAATCACTTTATTACTTCGGTCACTGAAATTGCAACTGAAACTCCGGATACTCTTCTTAACTTCTACAAAACAACGCAATTTCAAGAAAATTTAACTTTTAAATTTCATCAAATCAATATGGATGATATTAACATGATAGTCAACTCTATAAAAACTAATGCTACCGGATCAGATGAGATATCTATCAAAATTATCAAAATATACATCCCTTCTAGTTCTAACATATTCAGTCAACAGATGCCTGGAAAATTATTTTTCTTATAAACAAAATTTCTAAACCTTTGACACCAAATGATTTGAGGCCCATACATATAGTACCGGCAATATGAAAAATTGTAGCAAAGGCAGCCTATAGTCAGATATACTCTTATATCTGTGATAATAACACCATTGTGGTTTTCGGCACAATTACAGTACATCTAGTGCTCTGTTGAAAATGACCAACGATATTTTTTTCAGTTATCGATAATAAAAAGGTCAATCTTTTCTTGTCTCTCGATTACAGTAAGGCTTTCAGTATGGAGACATGTAACTTTATTAGTTCATTTCAAAAAAATAGAAAGCAACGTGATGTGATATAGGGTAGTCAGTCTGATAATATGAGTGTATGTCTTGGAGCCCCGCAAGATTCAATTCTCGACCCGCTACTTTTTGTTATCTACACATCTGATTTCTGCAAGGCCCTTAAACTAACTAACGACACTGACTTGTACTACTCCGATAAAGTAAATCAGCTTATTGATCACGAAAGATCAATAAGCTGAAAGATCAGATTTCGCAGCAACACTGTCTGAACCTTAATCCTTGTAAGCCATCTCCAATAATTTTTAGAAAAGCCAAGGACTGTGAAAGGGCCATAGATAATATTGTTTTGTATATTGATGGACATTCTGTGGAATTGACTGACAGAATAAAATGTTTAGGACTTCATATAGACTACAACCGCAGATTTGCTCATCAAGTCAATACTCTCATTCAAAGGTCGTACAGTGCTCTGAAACATCTGTATTCAAACAGACACTATCTTAGTAGGTCTCTCAAAATTACCCTTTCAGACGTACTGATTCTATCTATGTTCAATTATTGCGATGTCGTCTATGGTCCTTCTATCGATTCCATAACTTCTGCAGGAATTCGGAAAGTACAGAACGCCTGCATTAGACTAATATTCAGTTTGAATTGCAGAGATCATGAGACCCCTTCAATCAATCAATCAATCAACTGAATTGGTTAAAAATGCAAAACAGATGTGCATTGCATTTCACCTGTTTCATTCACAAACTGATAAAAACACAACAACCCACTTATTTGGTAAATGAACTCCTTCCCAGACATTAGATACACTCAAGAAACCTTAGATTTAACAATTATTTTGACATTCCGAATCATAACAGTATCTATGAACGATCCTTCACTACAATTTTCATCTGAGGTTATTTTATGATAAAACTCGCCATTTTCCTGAAAATCGCGAAAAACCAATTTTCTTCGAGATTTTTGACCTTTGACCTTGAATGATTTTTTTTCCAGGCGCAATCATTCGGAATTTCATAATCTCATTTTCAACTATGTTGTGAACAATCACACGCATTTGCAGCGTGTTGTAAATTTATGTACGTTCACTCTTATTTTTTGGTCTAATTTGACCGGACTATATCATGCTATAACAATGAATAAATCATTCAGTGAACCTTTGAAACATTCATCAGTACCGCTATTCAAAAGTAAACTTAAAACTGAATTTCTCAGCGAACAGTTATCCAAACATAAACATTTGTATTTCATATCACTATTGTCCTGAAATTGCCATGTTTTTTGTAATGTTCCTATTTTTCCAAACGTGGAAGAATAGCGCTTTGTTGAACTCCGCCACGTAAAATAAAGACCATTTATTATTATTATATAGTACAAAACGATTTGCTCGGCTATCTAAGTATCTCTGAATAATTTTCTATATTTCAAATTATTCAGAACCCGTTTTCTCCATCAAAGAAACAATCCCTTTATTCTGAAGTTATATCTGAACAAACAGAATGAAGTTTGTTGAGCATCAATATTGAACGTTGTCTAGTACCAGAAAATGTAACGATGTGTTCAATAAATTCTAGGAAGACAAACACTTCAAGAATCAAAAAGCATGCTTCGAGTTGTTGTGTTAGTTTCTGTTCAGAGAAAATGAAGTGGATGAAGCGGGACTATTGCTTTACATTCATGTAATTTGCGTTATTTGGGTGTTTGAAGTATATTGCTGGAGCCACTTGATAATTGGTTCGTACAGAATTCAACTCAAACAGAACTTTGGCATACCAGAACTGCAACTGTCTTTTTGATTTCGATTGTCAAGTTGGCTGGAATTCGGTCGAAATGTTGAAAAAAACAAATTGCAAAATTGTCGACGTTTTGAAACTTATTGTTTCATCTACAGGACTCTGAAGTATGAGAACAAGACATACATATTGAAATGGGATTCTAGAATGTAGTTTTGTAAAAAACAAAATTATGTAAAATAACAATGAAAAACTCAAACGCTTCGAAACAACAACACATTTAAGGCGGTTTTCCGAGAATGTATCAACGAAAAACGTTGATGCAGACACGAAGAAATTAACAAACTGTACTGTCGGAAAATCGTTTCTTCATATTGCCATCCTCCAAATCGGCGTCATCTGAAAAAAGAGTTGCAGTGTTTGCACGCTGGACATAATAATATACCTATTTGAAAGTTCAGTTTTATAACTACAATGAACGATATTTATTTCGTTTTCATTCGAAATTTTTGTCAAAACCGCAAAAGTAACTTGGAAATGGGGTTCCTCCCACTTTTACTATCTCCGCTAATCAGCGTGCAGAACGGCATATAAACTGAATGAACGGTTGAACTGGAACCTTTGATGACATAAAATAAATACGAAACAATCACTTCTNTAACCTCGAACTCGTTCAATTGAATCCTGCACATACGAGGTCAGTAACGGTCTGACAGAAAAATATATTTACAAAAAAAAATGTATCATTCAGAATTGTATATCAAGTTTCATCTTCACCAATGTCTCATCATTTCTACTTCAACATCAATGTAACCATTCTCACATAAGATGTAAGTCAAGAGCATGTAATATTTTTGATTTTACTGTAAAACTTATATTATTGTAGTTTCCCTGATGATGGAAATGAAATTTTCCGAAAGCTTGGAATAACTTAACCCTTCGGCGGGCGCGCTTTGTAAAATCCTATGAGCGGGCGCGTTGCGGCACTGAGGACCGCAAGCAGAAAAAACACCGAAGTGTTCGGTTAACTCAACTATATTGCCACAAAAAGTTCGAAAACAGAAAATTTGTTGGTTTTCATAACATATATTTGGCTTACAACTTTATAACCCAAAAAAATAATTGTATAAAAATATTTTCGAAAATAAATAAATTGAATTCTTGTGTCTAATCTATATCTCGATTCCTAAACATAATTATAAGTTTTCTTCTGCTGGCGGGAACAGACAGTTATTACAGTTCTTACTATGTCCTTCACAAACGAAATTCTGACACCTAGAACAGGTAACTGCAGTTTTATTATTTTTATGAGCACTGCATATGTGGCATCTTCCTTTACGATTTGGAGTAACTCGTACAGGAACTTCTAATTCTCGATATCGGAAAAGGAACTCATTGACGTCTTTTGGCAGTGTTCTCAATTGAGCACGCTCTTTCAGGTGGTCTTCCATTAGAGAAATGCCTAATTCGTACAAAAAATTTCGCCTTCTGGGATTTTTTTCCTCCTGCTTCGTATTATTATAAATGATTTCAGAATTGATTCCTCCAATATCAAGAATTCGAAACAAAAATCAAGAGACCATCTCCGTGTTGTCCTTTGTGTCAAATATGAAGCACATTTTTGATCCACCGTATCTACGCCACTTTTTGTTCGATTATACTCTAAATTGATTTCGAGTTTGTTAGTTCCATCATCTACTCCCTCCGTCCATAGTGGAAAGTAAAATCACAGCCTTATTTCTCTTGGTAACATAGGAAACCAGCGTTATGTCATATTGGAATCCAAATAGACTTGAACCAACAGTGCGTACTCTATTTGGAAGAAACTCTGTTGGAATTTCTTTTTTATATTTTTTTCAGTGTGCCAATCAAAGTGAGACTATTTTGAAGGAGATATTCTGCCAAAGGATAACTAGTATAATTGTTATCGGTTGTCAAATTCCTTTTCGTTCGTTTTATAGAGTCTACTAATCTCTTCACCATATCGAATGGTTTATTGGAAGTCTTATAGAGTCCTTCTCGTTGCGTTCCACAGTATAATTCGAAATTCCATGTGTAGAATGTCTTGCTATCACAGAGGGCATACATTTTTAGACCATATTTGGCCGGTTTTGAGGGCATATATTGCACGAATTCGCAACAACCTCGGAAAGGATGAAGCATTT
>NW_019294466.1:0-16117 GCF_000500325.1 Leptinotarsa decemlineata | reverse complement strand
AGTTCGACTACTGGAGGCAGGAGTCCCGCAAGGTGCAGTCCTTTCGCCACACCTCTACTCCGTATACACGGCAGACGTGCCCAAGCCAGAGAACAACTTTAACAAGTTGGCACTCTACGCGGACGACACGGCCCTGCTGGCGAGATCTAGGAGTCAAGCACTCGTAACAAGATACCTGCAACAACAGGCAGACAGATTAGAGGAGTGGGCTAACCTGTGGAAGATCAGTATCAACCCTGACAAGAGTCAGGCGATACTGTTCACCCGCAGGTTCGTACAACCGGAAGGCAACGTCATCTTCAACGGACAAGAGATTCCGTGGACAAACAAAGCGACATATCTCGGGGTCATCCTAGACAAGAAGCTAACATTCCAGGACCACGTACAGCAGAGAATAGGAATGGCCAAACAGGCCAGAAGACGCCTGGCGCCGATCATAGGAAGAAGTAGCAACATGGCACTGAAAGTCAAGCTACTGATGATCAGAACGATCCTAATGCCAATAATACTGTATGCATGCACTGCCTGGGGCCAGTGTGCGCAGACATACAGAAAGAAGATCCAAGCATTTATGAATACGAGCGTAAGGGCCGCCGTAAATGCACCTTACTATATTCCAAACAGATACATATACAGAGATCTAGACCTGGACACGCAATATGTGGACGTGTATATGAGAGAACATGCAGAAAGCACGTTCGATAGAATCAGATCGCACTTAAATCCAGCGTTTCGCGATCTACACGAGGCGTTGAACATGGATGACCCCAGGTTCCGAGAAAGGGACAAACATCCAAGGCCGCCTAAGCAAAACCAGAGACCGCCCCCACGAGTCGCCGTCAGGCGGCTCCGGCAAGTATAACATTCTAAAGTGTACTAACCATATATTCTCTTTCAGGAAACCCGCGATTCACTCTCAAATCACATTCTCTCAGCTTCACTGAGAAACGCCCGTCAACCATAATTCTGGCCGCCGTTAGTTTTGGGGGCCCCCATGCAAAAATTCAGTTAGGAATACCGCGACAAACAAGAGCCAAATAAAATTCAAAACGAGAAGTTAGATAGGGAAATAAAAGCACTTAAAGGCTGGTTTCCAACCAAAAGAGGTTAGATATCAATCTTGCTGAAGTGCCTATCAGCTGGATTGAGGACCGTTTCCTCAAGAAACGGGGGTGGAAGGAAAGGGTCGCCAGGTCCAAACCTGCGGAAGTGATTCCGTAAGGAGGGAGCTTGCGACCTGGGCACACAACCCGGGAGGGGGCATGGGAGGGGTTAATTATAATTACGTGTGTAATTTTTCGGAAAATGCTCAAGAAATAATAGGTCAGGGTACCATTAAAAGCAGAATTGAACGCCAATCAAAATAATAAGGGTAAAATCTACTCCTCCTAGGCGGTTTAACCACGAGGAGTACAAATAGTCCTTGAAAGTGTTTCCCTTGACAATTAAATTGACCTGTTTTTTCGATTCCCCATATTATTTACTGGAAGGAAGATATTGAGTTTAGGAAATTATCAAATCGACATCCTGTATGTTTTTGTTGAATGAATTATCATCATAGTAACGCCAGAAATATGGGGATGAGTTATACGAGACTGACAATCTGGAAGATCAGTGAATTAAAGAACTTGAAATATGAAATATTGAAGAAAACATAATTGAAGCTTTCTATGTTTTTTACCACTTTTATTTGTAACTTGAGTCCTATGAAGACGAAACTACAGTAACAAAACTACAGAAAGTGGTGAAAACATAGAAAGTTTCAATTATTTTTTCTTCATAAAGATTTCCTACCACGTAGCAACGTCTACATCCATCAATTTAGTGAAATATTCAGTTTGAGAAAAAAGTATTATTAAAAAATTGAAACGAACAATTGATGAAAAACAGTCACAGGGTTTTCATTAGCTCTGCTTCCTTCACTTCTACGAGTATATTACTATTACTGCTACTTCCGGCTATTCACTAACTTTGATATTTCATCCCATTACTAAACATCTATAACCCCAGGACAGCGAATGAATATTCACGTGATTAGGTTTCTGTGAACTATATACTGTTAGTAAACTTTCCCTGACGAAATTTCTGAATAGCTATAAGAATGAGCATCTTTTGTTATTTTGGGGTTAGCTTCATGCTATTGTATAGATCAGTCCTGACAATTCGTCTCTTCAGACAAACACTCGTTGAGAACACGCTATGCTGAAAATTAATCAACGACCCTACGAATGAATGTGACTAATTCATATTCTGGTTGGATTGTGGAAGGAAACAAATACGGATTAAAACTTTTGTGTTCCTACGTATACTTAGGACCAAACAAGATAGAGTATAGGGCATCGTGAACGACAAACAACAAATGGCAGTATTAATCTCACTTCTTTCTTGTAAAAGATTAAACTGTCTGGCGAGAGACCTGTTTTTGAATTACTACTAGACATAGATGGATTCCACAGAAATTTTGAGCATCATTTATTCTGAATTTTACAGGTTGGATTTATATACAATTTAGAAGGATTTGTTTATGTTCCTATTTTATATTCTAGACAACTTTCAGACAATGAAGATAATTAGCAAATGAAAAATATATTGGTTCAATACCCGTAGAACTGTTTATTTTTGTGAGTTTTGAAAGTAGTGCTCTGATGCAATATCGATTCTTTACTCACAAATATCACGAGTCCACTGGTATCATCACATTACAGTTAATTACTTCAAATGAAGGGTCTATGTGAAAGGTGACTGATTATTAAAAGCCCAGTAGCGTAATTCTGGATAATTGGTTGGTTGATATTTTGTTCCAATTGATTTGCTGAATTCTTTATACTAACGTCGTCAAACCTGCTAAGATCTCTAGAAGAATATCAGAATAACGATATGAATTCTGATGGAATGGTGGTGACGAACTGCTAACTAGAATTTTACTTGCACCGACCCATTAGTAAGTACGCGTTGATAAAGGGGTTTGAGAAATATTCAGAACATGGTGAAAGTTATTGATTTTGCAACTAATACGTGTAGGTAACGTCAAGAAACTAACGTATCCGGATCATCTTTTTTCCTCTTACAATATTTCCTTTAAACGTTTTGCGTTTCATGGTTACCGCCATAAAAAGTCAGTGACCAAATAATAGTGTAATGTGAAAAGTAATGAAATATATGAAATATTCGTATATTTTAATATAAATAAACACTATAGGCAGTCCATCAGCCCGGGGACGGCAAACTTCCATGGAAAATTTCGAATAATGGACCTCAGAGCAAGCGGCCGTAAAACCATATTGTTGGCTGCGCTATCTTGATAACACGTACCTGGTATGGCAAGATAGTGAACACTAAACTAAACTCTCTCGACCCAACAGATCAAACTCACGATGGAACGAGAAACCCAGAGGACTCTAGCCCTGAAGTGAAGATAGTACGTTGGGGGGAACATAGTGTACAGAAACCCAACGTATTCAGACAGGGACCTTGAGAAAAACTAATCACCAACCATAAGAAAAGATATAATTCAGAGAGAGCGACGTATTTGTGCACCTGGGAGTCTTCCTGAGAAACTTAATCACCTGAGGAATGCATTTAAAGGGAATGGGTACATCCAAGGAGATTTCAAGAGGGTCATACGACCTAGGAGAGAAAACGCCAAAGTAAACCCAGCTAGGCCGGTCAAGAAAAGAGCTTTCCTTCCCTTTGTTGAAAATTTTCCAAACCAGATTGGAAGAATCTTAGAGAAACACGACGTGAAATTTTAGGCCAACAAAAACTATTCCTATCATACGAAGTTTAAGGTCATCTAAGAACCCCCAGAGAACCTTTAGCAACATAAGAGGGTATATCGGATGATCACTTGGTGATCGAAACATGTGTCGAGGCATTGAAATAACGGTTTGATGCTGGGATAAAACTCCAGTAATATTCATTACTATACCAAAGGTTCCCAACAGTGCATCACAAGTACAAGAGAAATTATCGACTCGGACAAACCGACAAATCCGCTGTAGCCGAACAAGTTCTCAACAAAGAGGGCACTTATATTATCTTATTCGAAGATACAGTAAGTTATACTTAATAAAACTCAAAATCACTATCCAAGAGTATATAGAGATGCAATAGAAATTCAAAAACACAGGAATAGAAGAAAATTAAGAAAAATAACATCTACCTACCTGTCCTTACAGGTACACTAACAATGTGAGGTACACCAATTAAGAGAAACCAAGCCATGTCCACTAATAAAAATATAAAACCAGAGTCGAATACCAACATTGTAGTTAATGCGGTCAGAATGACGGGAACAACGACTCGAGCACCAACGCGGACACTGCGACCGTTACCACATCGCACGTTTTATCTACTAACGCAGTAATAGACGAAAAACGCGAATAATAGCTTTTACAAAAAACCCGACTAATAACTTTTACAAATACTATACTTGTTAGTGAATTCAACTTCCGAACGTCATGTATATATTTGCTTTTCTATTTGAGTTATATCTGCCAAGAGATATTGTGTCTAATGAAGTATGGAAAACAGATTGAATAGAACAGAAGTAAAAACTACTGTATCATCGTGAAACTACCAATTATAGAACTACCGACATTGGACTACGGCAGCAGATAGCAAATATAGATATATGAAGAAAAGATACTGCTAATAAAAAAGAAACGGTGGAAGATAGTAACAAAAGACTCACCAGAAATAGAAATTTAAAGTTTGACAAAGAAAGATTGTAAAGCAAGGTGGACAATCAGATTATTTACTGGAGCGTGTAAATAAGTATGCTGAAGAAGCCTGTAATAATCTTGAAGAGCAATTGGAAGAGTCATCGCAACCAAAGTTTTTCTGTTGAAACCCTTCCAGGAGGAATGAAAATTCGAAAAATGTGAACAATTTGAGATTTTATTTCTGTGAGAGCTCCGGTTATCTGCAAAATACTATTACTATTGCAAAAAAAGCTCAATTCAACCACTGGATCATTAAATGAGACTATCAGCTAGATGACAAATAATAATGATATCAACACTACACGCGTCGTGGAAATTGATTTGTTTGAAAGTGATAGTGGATAATAGATCTGTATTTTGAATCAGAATCAGTAATAACAGTGAACTATCTTGATCAATACAATAAAATAATGGCAATCAAGGCTATCCTCCAATCTGACACAAATGTTCCAGTCATTAACATTAAAAAGTTTTAGTTATTATATCAAAATGATATATCGGCAAGAACAGTGGACGGCATGAATATAAAGACTTATGTTCATATTATGACATACGAAACATACATTACAGAAAAAGTGCCGTCTTGGTTCAATTTGTTCTGCACTGATGAGAAAGAATATTCTGAAACGCGATGATCTGTGGGGAGACTTGCATAAATATATGTGAGATCATTAGATGAAAATATACGAAAAGGTGGTTGGGTTATGATCTTTCATCTTGACGAATCTCAAGATGTTAGGAAAACAATAATGAAATTATTAGAAATAGTTTTAAAAAGTTAGTTCTACTTTATGAATGTTCCAATTCATTATATTTCTGAATTTCGTTAGTACGGACATCCATTGTCTGATTATATAAAATTATTTGATATCCCTGAAAGAACTAATAAAAAGAAGAATAAAAAAAATAGCTGAAAATAACAATTATATTAGGCAAAAAATTTGCTCGATATAATTGTTATTTTCAGCTATTCTTTTTGATTCTTCTTTTTATTAGTGCTTCAGAGATTTCAAATCATTTTATAAAATATCAGACAATGGCAGTACGAACTAATGAAATTCATCATGAAACATTGTCAATCACCTTCAAACAATCATTCTATTTCAACAATCATGAAGTTGAAAAGAGCTTGTTGAGTGAAGTATAACATTTATAATCCAATTTCTCTGTACTAAGAACAAAATATTGTGAAATCCTAATAAATATCCAAACAATATTAGTTGAAGTAATGAACCGTAAGCTATACTCAATTTCATGGGAGTCATTTGGTACCTCCAAAGGTTCACGCCATCAGCCGTAGGTGCATCTAATAATCTTACAAAAATGAAAATAATAACCTAAGTGAGTGGTAAGTAATATACCAAAAGTTCTTGTACACAGTGAAATCTTCCATTACCAAACGTCGTATATAAAAAAAACAGGAAACTAGGAAAAACATTCATTTTTTGAAGAGTGACCTCGATGTGCAAAAGTGATAAATTCCTGTACGTTTTTTGTGAATGAAATTTTTATATAAGAAAAAATCATTAATTTTAGTATGTTGTATAAGTTCAAAATGTTATCAATGAATTTCCGTTTATCAACATAAATTTCAATCAACAGAAATCAAACTTTGTCTGAAGACTGTATCGAGGAGAGAAACACACGTTCTGGACCCATACACCGTACCCATACACCGTAGGTTCTGATAAATGCCTGCCAGAAAACAACTACTTTCCAGGTTAATACCGCGCTGGATATTGAATTATATCCGGCAGACATGCATGCAAGATGCCTCACAGTAGTTAATCTCTGAAATGTTTCTCGTTTATGTTGCAAGATGACCATAATGAAATTATTCCAGAAGATCACCTACAGACCGGTTCATCAGTGCAAGAAAGAGCCGATACAAATAGCAAAATGCCTGGGACTCAATTGATTTCAACGCAACTCAACTGCATGTATTAAACCTTGGTCTAGGAGAAATATTGTCAACTAGTAACAGCTCCAAATCGTGAACAAAGCCCCAAACGGGGAATAAACATCCCATGCACCAATACTCAAACAGAGATCAAACCTTGTCTGGAAACTGTATCGAGGAGACATACTACATACTCACTAGAGAATTATTATTACCAAATTCTCGAAATATTCATCTCTCCCAACTACCTAAACGAGAAGTACCCGACCGAACGAAGAAAACACAAACATTTTAGAAAAACATATATATTTAAACATAATATAAAAAACATAAACTCCTTGCAGCTAGCTGCCTTCATACACGTTTCTCAGCGACAGTTAATGAGTTCGATACCGTTTTCATGATAAGATCTGTTTGCTCCTCAAAAAAAGCTATTATCCGCCGACATAACTTTTTCATCGTTTGAAAATCTTAGGGAAAGAAAATAAAATCGTTGGGGGCTAAAGCCAAGATTATATTATTGTGTCGTGGTGTGTCGTGACGCGCTACAAGTATATCGTATCCATACATTTATTATGTTTAGAATGTCGGTCGGTAGCCAAGCGGTTCGGTGTGGGTGCTTTGTTCACTCACTCGAATTGACTGCCGTGTTGGTCGGTGGTTCAAGCCCTAGTCTGAACGATCGATCTTCACTTGCTATCGTCCAACCCGTGTTAGGAATCACACGTTAAAAGGTAAGACCTCATTAATCCTTAGCTCGCACAAGTTTTGACTACTGAGGGTTGTCGTTCGTAGGGGTGCGACAGCTGGCTAACGGAAAAACAGATTTTAAACAGATTTTTTAAACAGAATTATATTACTAAAATGCAGTATGTCGGGACGCGATCTGTCGTGACGGCGATCGGTGGGTTTATGACGCCACAGAACTAGCTACACTAGAATGTTTCTAATCTGATGCGTTAACTAGCTAGAGAATAGTCGATTGCATTTATTTGTGCACAAGATGTCGTACGAACTTATTGAACTTGTTAGAAAATATGGGTTTGCATTTTTTTTAATATCATTTTCTACCATAGAATGTAATATCCTCAAATTGATTTTTTGATATCCTGAAATATTGATGAAATCTTTCTTCATCACTAGTCAATGATATTCGCTTCGACTACCTCTCAGATAATTTACTGGATGAACCCAATATTTCCTCTTCTCTTTTTACGTAAACTTCACATTTGCAGACACGCAAGGTTTTCTTCAATATCACTATCCGAATCGGAAGAAAACATTGTAGATGTTTCCATGCGTTTCCTCCAAAAGCCACCACTGTATTGACTCGAAATAACGCCAGAACGCGCCCCGGCACGACAGAATAGTCTGCACATTCGCCGTCACGTCAGAGAGTATCACAACACACCACGACACAATAATATAATTCTGGCCGTTATTGCGTTATTGCGGCCGTTATTGCTTGCTTTCTTCACTCAAACGTTGTAATAAGTTCGCCTAATAGTCGCCGTTAAATTATCCCATGCGCATCCCAAAAGGGAGCCGGGTCTCCCTTTTGATCCATTGATTGGACTGTTATTTTGTTCCAAGTGTAAAGTGATGGACCCATGTTTCATCCACGATTATGAAACGACGCAAGAATCCTGCTTTGTTGCTATGAAACTCAACTGAAACATATTCATGACACCCGGCACGACACGCGGCACCCATTTTGCACACGTTTTCGCATGTGCAAATTTTCAGATAATATACGATGTNGGATATTCCCACGCTCTCATCTATGTCTTGTTCAGTTTATGGTTACCAGTGGCGGCCGGCGTTATTACCTTTCGAGCATGATTTACAACAATACGAATAACTTTCGATTATGATCCTGGCATTTCTGTATATCATATATAAATTATTGGTATTGAAAGATGAGTTTGAATTGATGGATTGTTGTCCTATTTTCTCAAGGTTATGTGAATCAGTGAAGAGTGGCAATTTGGTTTTCATTTCGCTTGTACTGGTATCTGTTCACTGTATTAGTGAGTTTAATTTGATTCACATATTCATTTGAGCTGTCTCAGTGGAGTTAGTGTCTATTTGTTGTCATAATCATAATAACCAATGAAACCTGTGAATTTCTGTTGAATTATTTATATAAAGTTTCAGTATTTATTCACAATAATTATATTTGAATTTTGATTCCATCCATTGAATTTGAATATGACACTGAGAGTGATTGAACTTGTGAGAATAATGTACTACTAGACTCTGAGGGTCACATATGATTTAAGGATAATGACACCTAGATGTTAATTTCATGGCTGTCAGTAATCACTATTGGGAAGGAGCGTTTCATCATCATTTTTCGGTCGGAAGGAAATATTCGCTGTGAACCTCAGTAACTGATAAAAAAAAAGAGTCACAAAAATCTTTCAGGAATTATCACTTGCGTATACAGCGGCCACTTTTCCAATTTTTTTTTCTGTTTTTTAGCTGTTTTTGTACAAGGTTTGTCTAGGAAAGAAACCAGTCACAATAAGCCTCTGAGGTTATTGAAGCTATGCAAGAACTTTTGGTAAATTACATCCCTCTTGGGTCATTGATTTCACTTTTCTGAAATTTTCATGTACATCATGAAGCTGAAACTTGTTTACTGCTTCAGGACTACAAAAATAATACATTTTTTCAGAGGTATCCTATAACCCACCAAAATTCAGCATGCCTTCAATATCTATATCGCTAACAGTTGATATTCCACAAAAATTTAAAAAAAATAATATAGTTGTTGAAAAGATAATTGAGATATGTAGCAAAAATATGAGGCAATTTGTACATCAAACAATTCACTTATAATTTTGAAACAAGTATTAATAATGAGAAATGTTTCATAACATATTGAATTGATTGATCTCTACCAGAAAATACATCTCTTTCATGAACATATTTTTTAGTTCAAGAAGGGTTAGTTGGTAACAGAAGAAAAAATTATTGGATCACTCAACCAGTTAACTGATTATATTTTTCAGTATTGTAATAATATTCTACTACTTCTTTAATTTTGAAAATTGGATTAGATAATTTAGGAAACACTTGCTACATGAACAGCATTTTACAAGTGTTGTTCATGACGAAAATTTTCAAGAACGAGGTTTCAACGGTGAATGACAACGAGAATATTTCTTACTTATTCACCAAACTCAAACACCTGTTCATGCAGCTGTAGTTTCGTATGAATGTATCATCTTTTCCTCCAACCGATTTCCTGGAGTCTTTGACGTCGTTAGGACAACAAGAGGATTGTTCTGAAGTTTTGGGATTCTTGTTGCTGGGAAAATTCCTACTTGTTTACTTTGTAGTGAATGTTCAAGAGGTACCTAGCGAAAACTCATGTGAGTTTCTGGAACTTCATCTAGCGTTTCCTAATATGACTAATAACCAGTCCGTGCAAAGCTTAAAGCTTATATTGTTAAATCATCTGAAAATCATACACTATACATGATACACGGATACACTATCATTAAGAGTAGTAGTAATCGGAATTCATGTTTTTTACAATTTTTTCGTTGACATGAATTATGTTGAATTGGTGTAAGAAGCCTGTCCAATTCCACTGATCAACACTGTTTTTTCAACTTGATGTTTTCCGTTTATGTTGGCGTACCATCATCATAAATATATAATAATTTTGTTTCAATCACTTCCAGTTTTTTTGTGACAGCTATATATTCATTTCTGACCTTATATACGTATATTTGTTTGAATAACGTCATTTAGACGGCTGTATAACTATTGCATCAAATAACATATATTTCATTTTCGTTAGTTACATCGCAAATAATTAAAAGGGTTCCAATAACCCCGACAGTTTTTGTTATGTGTTTGGGAAATTAACTTGTACATCTCAACGTCGAAATTTCACCCCATTGATAGAATAATGCTATTTAGAATATTTTGGATTTCCTGTGTAGCATGAAGATAAATCCTGGGTACCACATTCATGTAGTACCCAGGATTCATCCTGGGTCGGTTCAGGCAGACAGTGACGTCATCCCATCAGTCAGGTTGCCTTTCAGTTCGCCCAGTCAACCAGAGTGTACCAAATTGTCACGTGGTGTCCTGTCGCCCAGCCTAGCTACGCGGTAAACCAACCAGAGTGTACCAAGTTGTCACGTAAACTTTCTCAGACGAAAGCTTGAAAAGGATATGCTTGATCCTTAAGTTATTTATAAGCGATTCTGGTTCGAAAAAAGAACCAAATCGAAGGAGGGTCAAATAGTAATTGCGATGGATAAACAAATTTTACCAGAACTATTCAGAGACAATATTGACGAATCTGAAACTGAGCCGGAGTTATCATCGTCAGAATATTAACCATACCATGGTAATCAGGAGCAAGCAAACAAGAAAGCTCATTTCGTACTCAGAGTCAAATAAATCGACAGGTTTATCAATGATTATCAAATAGTCAGCATCAAAGAGGAATTTCTCCACTCGCTCGGTTGGAACTACAGGATTCCAATGGCGATGTTGAGAGAGAGAATAAATATCTATGACTTTCGTGAATATTTGGCTTCTGGTAGGTCCCTTCTAAGTCTCCAACAATAATCTGCTAGCATTCCTGGATTCCATTTCCCTTGATAACGTTTCTCCATTGAGGAAATGTTCTGATGGAACATGACATTATAAGTTCATGTATTGAGTCTTCGTAGTTTTCCGCTTTATGATTACCCACAAAACATTGCCAAGTGATTTTTTTCTAATCATTCAGTTTTCCCTCGAAGCTCTTATTCTTTATTAGTTCTTGTATATGTAGGCCTACAACTATTTCCTCTTTAATTTTTGCGTGACTAAGTTTGGGAAGTTTCTCTTTCAGATATACAAAACCACTGTCATCTTTGCGCAAAGATTTTACATTTTTTTTTTATCGGGACGAGCTTTATGTGCAACCATGGTAAGTATATCATCAGGGTTCACTAATGGTATATTTTTAATATTTTTACGGCCTGAGCCACACTTTTTTTGTATAGTGACTTTTTCTGTCTCTGCTATAACATTCGTAAATAAAACAGCAAAATTTTATGTAACCAAGCTCTAGTTTAAAATCGCCACAAATTTTCGAAACATGTTCACTGTATTTAAGTTTTTCAAGAAGAAATCNTCTGAGATGCAAAAACGTGCGCTCTGATTAGATGGCGAGCTGCGTGACAGTTTGAGGACGATACGTGACAACTTGGTACACTCTGGTTGGTTTACCGCGTAGCTAGCTACCCCAAACACATAACAAAAACTGTCGGGGTTATTGGAACACTTTTAATTATTTGCGATGTAACTAACGAAAATGAAATATATGTTAGTTGATGCAATAGTTATACAGCCGTCTAAATGACGTTATTCAAACAAATATACGTATATAAGGTCAGAAATGAATATATATGTCACAAAAAAACTGGAAGTGATTGAAACAAAATTATTATACATTTATGATGACGGTACGCCAACATAAACGGAAAACATCAAGTTGAAAAAACAGTGTTGATCAGTGGAATTGGACAGGCTTCTTACACCAATTCAACATAATTCATGTCAACGAAAAAATTGTAAAAAACATGAATTCCGATTACTACTACTCTTAATGATAGTGTATCCGTGTATCATGTATAGTGTATGATTTTCAGATGATTTAACAATAAGCTTTAAGCTTTGCACGGACTGGTTATTAGTCATATTAGGAAACGCTAGATGAAGTTCCAGAAACTCACATGAGTTTTCGCTAGGTACCTCTTGAACATTCACTACAAAGTAAACAAGTAGGAATTTTCCCAGCAACAAGAATCCCAAAACTTCAGAACAATCCTCTTGTTGTCCTAACGACGTCAAAGACTCCAGGAAATCGGTTGGAGGAAAAGATGATACATTCATACGAAACTACAGCTGCATGAACAGGTGTTTGAGTTTGGTGAATAAGTAAGAAATATTCTCGTTGTCATTCACCGTTGAAACCTCGTTCTTGAAAATTTTCGTCATGAACAACACTTGTAAAATGCTGTTCATGTAGCAAGTGTTTCCTAAATTATCTAATCCAATTTTCTTCTCAAAATTTTCAGGACAACTCACTACTGATTCGTTAGGAAGAACATGTTTCACATAATCTGCATAACCATTCCCCAAGCTGCGATCGATCCTTCCAAGTGAAGTAGGGTTTTGTAAAATATTTATTTTGAAAAAGAGAAACAGTACTGTGTTTCCTTGAGTTGAAGAATACAAAATATCATAAAAGTAACAAACTTGTACTTGAATGCAATTCTAATAACTTGTAACTGATTTATTTCGTCACTGAGGACGGTATTTACAGTAAAATAATTGTTTACATAAGCTGAAATCAAAACAAATAGAATAAAGAGTCTTTATGTCGTCTTTGAAGAACTGCGTATACCGGCAAGTAACTGAAAATAAAATACATCTTCCTGTTCTAAAAACAAGCCAGACAAAGTATTCTTTGATTTATGAAAGTAAAAAGTTATAAAAAGTTCAGAAATCATGTTAAAGATGCCCTTGCAACTGAAGCGTACGACAATTTTGATGAATATTACAATGGAACATTGCTGTGATTTAATATAGGTGTTTTTTTGTTGTTTATATTGACACCAATACTTTAAATTATATTTTATACTGGGATAGATCTTATTTCATTGCTATGGCATGTGAACTTATGATCAAATTGTATATATTTGTTATTTACATCTTTTGAAAGAGACTATACAAACTATTTTATCTACATTTTGTTGAATTTTATTCACTTTTGTTATATTTTATCTATTAGATATGTGAACTTGGTTTTGCTCAAACTATGTTTCTGTGTATTTGTGTTTTTGAATTTTTTTTTCTTTTATTTTGTGAAGTGCTATATATACCAGATTTTTTAACAAGCTTTGTCAATAAGATTGTATTTTCTTGGACAATAAAGTATATGTCTAATGTTGAAAATATAAAGGAAGAGTGTCTAATATTGTTCTTGTGGTTTCATCCGGGATTGGATAGACTTGTGTGAATTTTGTAAGTTCGTCTCGAATACTAAGGCCATAATTTTTTGTTAGTATTTCGATTATGTCGATATTTATTCTTTCAAATGCGGTTTTCGGTCCTTGCCAAATGTATTTTTGCGTATTCTTCGAATGATTCCGTTAATTCTACGGTGTAGGTTACTTTTTCTATTGTAGTTTTGATCTATAATTATTGGGATTTGGTCTTTGTCGGATGTAACAATAATGTTGTTGAATACTTTGAATTTGATGTCTTTTTCAGATAATATGAAACACAGTATTTCTAAAATTGGTAACTCTGGACTGGTTTCTATGCAATTTGTTTTTGTGGGTTCCAAGTCGTTTCGACTTTCATACAGGGTGAGAAATAGATGTTTGATGACCGATTCTTGGTCGCAACTGAAAGGAACTATGTAATATTTCCTATTTTTGATCGTTTTGCTCGATACTATATTTATTCGTAGATTTCGAAAATCATTATCTTCTTCGCGAATGCCTTCAAAAATTTTATAATGAAAATATTTCGAGTTCTTTTTGTCTGGGAAATATTGAGATGTTTTTTTTCCTTGTCAAGTAATTGACAATTTGAATATTCGACTCTTGAATAGTCAATGGAAGATTCGATTTTGTATAAATTAACGAAAGTTGAATTGATATTGATATTTTTGTGAAATTCGGAATGAATCTTCTGTAGTATTCTGCTAAGCCACGAAAGGATTTTATTTCTTTCTGGTTTTTAGGTTCTGGGAAGTTTATGATGCAATTGAAATTGTTGGGGGTTTGATTCAACTCCGTTTTTTTTTGTGATTAAATGGCCTAGATATGCTACTTCTTCTATAAGGAATTCACACTTATCTGGTTGGATATTGTGGTTAGCTTGACGAAGTCTATTGATACCTCTTTTAGTAAGAATATGTGGTCGTGAATGGTAGGGGAATAAATGATGATGTCATCCATGTGAACGAGACATCACTCATTTTGGATTCATCACTCTTTGAAACAAGGAAAAACTTTCTCGGAACAGTTATTTTCTTCCAATGGGTGTCTGAAAGTTACTTTTTCGAAAAAGTCCACATTTTTTAAATCAAGATGGTGAAGTAACAAGCCATAACCTTTCTTTCCCACAACCTGAATGTGTTTGTGAATCACAGTAAAGTACAAATGAACATCAAACCTTCTGAGTTCATTAACAATTAGTCATAACTTTTTGCAGAATACTGAATTCGTCCAAAAAAAGGTGTACCTTTTCAATCGTCCAGTAGACAATATTGGACCTCACTTTCTATTATAAGGAATCATGAGATCCTATCCCTTTACGAATTGATATAATATACCTAGTTCTTCTTTGATCGAAAACTGGACTGTGAAACATCGAAAAATATTTTCAATATCTTCAAACTGAGGTATTTTATGATATTGTTGAGTTAAAGGAAGCTATTTTACAGTAGAGTAAAAACTCAGAAAAAAGTGTTATTCAATGAATTTATCGAAAATGTGCATCAACTCTCTGATAATTCTCCTTGAGTAATAGCCTAAATCTAAATGAAAAAATTCAAAACCTCAAACCATCATCAAAATATATTCGAAACATAGAGATCTGATATCAACCAACAAAAATGATGAAACAGACCGTAACTCAAAAATATTTTGAAAACTCTTTCGAATGTAACCTTGGTATTTCGCGAGAGTAACATCATTGAGTTCCATTACCCCGAAATTCCGTAACAAACACCATATTATGACAGAGCTAAATTTTGATATCTGCGGTTGTTTCATCGAGGAAAAAATACGCGAACTCTTAATTGAACTACAAATCGGAATAATAATGAACATTACTCTCTGAGTGGAGTTATTCGAATGTGACCTAGTGACCTGGCGCCATACAATCTCGAAACGAGAAATTTATGTGTTGGTTGAGTTGAATATTTTGTTTCGGTCATAAAGTTGATATAACTCATTATGATTTTTCATGACACTTGTGGATTATCTGACCCAATTCTACCGAAATATAGTATCGAAACAGGAAATTATTCAATTCAGCTAAAGGGAACATCGGTATAACCGATATCGCTGTAATTACATGAAAGACAGTAAAAATAACCATAAACCCTGTACTGAAACGAAATAGTTCAAAAATGCATTTCAAAATGATGAATATTTGAAAAGAGCAGCTGCATTCGCACTTTTAAACTCCTGTCCTTGTTAATTATCATCCGAGGATGTAGTAGTCTATGTAAGTATAAAAGAGCACATTCACAATATTCAACGAAAGTCATTTTTTGTGGAGGAAAAAAATCAGTTTTTTATCGACCTTTTTTGGGTAATTGTTACCTTCCACAATCTGAAAAAATATAAAAATTATACTGGAGAACTTTATACAAGTGTAGAAGGGCAAACTTTTTAGTTTACCCCGATAAGTTACTGCGTAAAAATCAAAGTATTTTTCACAAAGAAAAATCTTC
>NW_019294465.1:0-26707 GCF_000500325.1 Leptinotarsa decemlineata | reverse complement strand
TCGAGAAATATCAAATTTCAACGCCATTAGATAAAGCTCTAGATTGGGCACTTTTCTCCTGATTTACCGACATTGTATCTCTTCCGATTCTAGATTTGTCCATGCTGGTCTTCCTTATCTAGAACACATCATACTCACAGTATACAATTTGCGAAATCGCTGTCTTCAAACGGGCATCATATTTTTCAATCATAGTGCAAGGAAGGTTCAACGATTTTTCAAATAACTTTCTATTCATGTTCAGAAAATTAGTATGGAGTGGAATTTTGTGCGAAATTTTTGTGTGGTTTGAGGGATCCACAACCATTTTATGCAGTCATTTACATATTCTTGCTGATTATTTACCGTACCGACAGACATGATTCATCAATGCAATTTATGATTATTTATATTTCCCGTATCTATAGAGACATACAGATGACTCCATTTTGCAACTTTTGCCAGTGTCGTGAAACGTCGAGACGTTGTCACCAAATGACCAGTCAATAATACTGAAGCCCAACCAATTTCTTCACCAAATAGCTATCTGATACTCGTATATCCGAGAAGTAATATGAAGTAATAAAATTTTCATGTCTTGGTTTTATAACACTCATTTGGAGAATATTACATTTTTACAGGAGTTTCATGTATATTTGAGGTTCTTTAGATATCGCTATATAGCTGAAATTGAATGAGCTGTTATCCGTGTATGGACCTAATAAAGATGTCCACTTTCTTCCAGAATTTCATACAACGGAACTTGAGCCGGATATTCATAGTCATTTGAAAACGATGTTTGCATTATTATGGGTATCCGTGGAAAAATATATGATGGAAGTGGCCGATGGAAACGTATTCAAAACCGCAGAAATACTGACTGACATAATTCTACACATTAAACAATTTGAGATATATGACCTTCCATGTACCTCATAATTTCAACTGAGCTTGGGTCAAGACTAATTTGAACATTTCAGAAGACATTTCAATGAATTATCAAATGGACACGCAATAAACTCATTTCCAAACAGATTCAACATAGGCAAAGAAATCGATTATATTTGGTCATTCAGTTAATTTTCAGAATCACCAAAATCTATCAATTTCCAAGCATTCGAAAAGAAAAACTCTCCTCTTTCAAATGTAAACTAGGCTGACAAGATCGTAGGCTAACGTGGCCTCTGTCTTTTTTCAAGGACAGAACACAAGCACTGCAGAAAACCCTTAAGGCGTCCTCGGAGCGGTGCCTGTGCGAAAGTAGCGATTCACATTGAATTTGAATCGCTGAAGATGAAATCCATTTGAAAAAACGTTCTCAGGAAGTTTATTCCACATGAACGCCGTTCTCAAAATGAAAAAGTTCTCAAAAAGTAAAGTTCCCGTCTTCAATCAGGCGGATGGCTTTTCTCTGGATGGAATCCAGCAACTTCGGGGAATGCTCCATACATAAGAACAATAAATACTCCAATGAAGGTCTTATCTGAGCTTTATGAAGCATCGAAAGTTTTCTGGTTCGGAACAGTGCTTCAAGCTTTTGAGAAGCAGCCTTTGCAATTCCAGCGACATGATTGTGCCAAGACATATTGGTGTTCATTTCAACGCCCAACAAACTTATCGAAGCAAAACGCGGAATTGTCTGTCCCAACACTATTATATCCGGTTCAGAGACATTTATTTTCCTGTAGGAAATCGATGCCTGGATTCTGATGGAATTGAATTGAACCTGCTTTCTTCCATTCCAATTCAAAATCACTTCTTGATCGTCATTAAGATATGCAACCTGCTGCCGGTGAAGATATGCATCCGCAGTCGATGTACTGGAGTCAAAAGAGGGTTGGAGACAAAATGGATCCTTGGGGAACAACAGCATTGACGGTGAAACTATTCGAAAGATATCCATAGACGGCCACTGATAACAAAGTGGCCGTTCTAAAGCGCTGGGTAGCAATCCTGCGAATGGTATCTTCTTCAATTCCTTCACGAGTGTTTTGAGTAAAAACTATTTGGGAGTGACTTTTGTCTGATTCAGTGTTCATATATTGGAAAGTATTCATTTCGGGTTTATTTTTCTTCCAGTTTGTATAGAAAACAAGCGTATGTGCAGCTGTCGCGAGCATTAACAAACCTAGCTCGGTTTTCGGCACTGGGACTTTTGCGCCACTGCCGGTAGGCGGAATTTTTGGAGGTGACAGCTTGCTCGCAATTTTGGTTGAACCAAGGTTTGTCGTTAGAAGGTCATAACGAGTCATACATCAGTATATTCACTCCATATAATATACACACGAGTATATTTAAATCGCTAACAAGGCTATAAACTCCTTAAAACGATTCATTCAGAAGAATTCAATCTGTAGCAATCTTAAGACTCCATCAATCGTCACTGTTGCACAGATACAGCTCTCATCTCATTTGGATGAATTTCTTGCATCTTGCATGCTCACAAAAAAATTGATAGACGTAGCCGTACTACGTGGTAGAAGATCATCATGAAAAATAAAGAAGCACAGGCTTCTTCTCAAAAGTTTTGAACCAGAAGACTGTACAAATCTCAGCAACCTTTGATGCTTCATACGGCTCAGACTAGACCTTCTTTGAAGTATTGTTTTCATGTATGGAGCTCCGCCACTAAGCGTACCCTGAAGCCATTCGCCTGATTGGGGGCACAAACATCACTTGCAACCTTGATAATCTGGAAAACCAAAGAAAAGTTGGAAATTCGTCTCTTTTTTATAGATACTTTCATAGGTGGTGTTCAAGTGACTTGGTACAGTTGATTCCACCAAGTGCGGTATACAGTGTGTTTCACTTCTCATGGAACCACCCCCGTATCTTCCGTAATATTCGAGGTCGAACGATGAAACTCTCAGGACTGATGGTAATGCTCAAAATGCACCTACCACCTGAATGGGGTTGGCAAAGTGATATACACTGTCCGCCACTCGGCGGAGAGATGTATGGACCGCGATAGAACTGGGTGGCGCAAATGGAAAGAACGGCTGGAACAAAAACAAAAACAAGAGGAATGCAGATGAGAGACAGGAATGGAAAAGGAAATGAATGGATACGTGTGGCGAATGAGTGGGCAGAGAGTGTCGTGAGAGATGAGAGGGACGAATGAGAGGCAAGCTACCAATGATGCTTCTAAAGAAACGACGCTAAAGAAACGACGATCTTCCCAATTTAGATAACCATGGAATAGATGCTATCTGACTTGTGTAACTCTTACAGTCTGAAAATGATTTGTCAAATAGAGAGTAAAGAGTTCCTTTGGGCAGAAATCAATTTTGAATAATTTATGTATTATCTCAGAGAGACTCATTTAGTTGAGTTTGAATAGTTGAGTTTGAATAGTTGAGTATTACCTTAGAGAGAAGCATATAGTTGAGTATGATTAGTTGAGTTCTATTTATTGTTTTCAGAAAGTTGTAAAGAAATGTAAATTTGGTTTGTTTTTTCAATAAATTTATGGGTCATGTGTGATTTGGACGAGTACGGGTCCTTTGACAGTGGTGATGCTAGGATGGAGGGAAGATGCCTAGCTGAAAGGCTTTCGAGCCAGGGCAGCACAGGGCAATGACATTATTTATGTCCGCCACTCGCATGGAACACCCCATTTTTACGATAAAACATATTAAGGGGCAAAATAGGCTCAAAATTCCTTCAGATTCGTGATCAGGACTATCAACTCACTAGGATTACACTTTTTTCCTGAAAAAATTTCAGTCCTGAAAAATCCGAATTTGTCTCACTTCTTATGGAAACACCCTCGTATCTTCAGTAATATTCGAGGTAGAACGATGAAACTATCAGGACTGATGGAAATGCTCAATATGCACCTACCACCTGAATTGGGTTCGCCAAAGTGATATACACTGTCCGCCACTCGCGATGGAACACCCCATTTTTTCGGTAAAGCATAACAGGGGGCAAAATAGGCTCAAAATGCCTTCAGATTCGTGATCAGGACTACCAACTTACTACGATTACACTTTTTTCCTAAAAAAATTTCAGTCGTGAAAAATCTGAATTTGATTCACTTCTCATGGAAACATCCCCGTATTTTCCGTATTTTCAACCTATTTGCAGTTCATCACAAATATCGAAATTCTTTGCAGGCTCTGAGAAATTTAACTCGAATTGAAAGTTGACACACAGAAACTTAATAATATTTTAGTTACTGATAAAGCTCATTGTCGTTACTGCGTACCCGTGAAAACTATCCATGGGTAGTTATCAGTGTAATGATGGTTTCATTGGTTATTTCGACACACATGACTAGAAATAGACAAATTTGATAGGATAATTTTTTTGGCAAAAAATTTTCATGGAAACATCCCCGTATTTTCCGTATTTTCCGTATTTTCAACCTATTTGCAGTTCATCACAAATATCGAAATTCTTTGCAGGCTCTGAGAAATTCAACTCGAATTGAAAGTTGACATACAGAAACTTAATAATATTTTAGATACTGATGAAGCTCATTGTCGTTACTGCGACTTTTTCTGCGACAAAAAAACAATAGAGAAACTACAGAACACTTGCTCCTGATGTTCCCGTTTGGTTTTTACAAACTTTTTTTCTCTCCTTTCCGATTGGCAAGCCCGGCAAGAGTTACGGCCCTATTTCAACCCTTGAAATGATGGATATTGGGGTCGAATTAGGCAATGACCTATTGCGGTCATTCCTGCTGGCATTAAATACGTATATCGCTCATAATCTTCCCATTGTGGAATAATGGTCAGCCATAAATCCGAACACTTTTTATGGCCTTCATAGGATTATGGATTTGTTGTCCTCTACAAGTTCTCGTGGATTAGGAGAATATGCGATATTTATTCCCAAGTGCTACACAATCGAGTTGATGAGTTGTCTGTTAGGATCGGTTGTTTGGAAGTTTTATTCAGTTAATTGAGATAATACCTTCTTTGTGATATGTTAAAAATAGTCACCACTTTTTAGAAATACTTTTCGTAAATAGATAGATGTTTTTTGAATTTTTTGTGCACACTGATTCCAGCAACAGAACAAATAATTCTCGAATATAATAATAAAAATATTTTTCACATTTTCACAAATTAGTTAGTACATCAACATTGTAAAAATGCAAATAAAAAGAGAAAAACTTCAACAAAGTCAAGAATGGAAATATTGATAAACAAAATACCAAAAAATTATACGATATGTGTTTCAGTCACCAAGTGACATCTTCAAGAAAAATATGGACTTAAATATATGCATATTTATTCCATAGACAGGATGACGCTGATNTGTGGTAAATGTTCAAGAAGTACCGAAAACTTATGTGAATTTCTGGAGCTTCATCTAGCTTTTCCTAATATGACTAATAACCAGTCCGTGCAAAGCTTATTGTTAAATCATCTGAAAATGGAATGTTTAACAGGTGATGATCGACTGTATTGTCAAACATGCGCCAAACTAACTGACTGTTATAAGGAAACAAGTATATCTGAGGCACCAGTCAATCTAATAATAACACTGATGATTTCCAAACAAGACTCAATCTCTAACGGAAGCAAGAAACTCTTTGGAAGGTTCGAAATAGATGAACATTTCAACCCAGCAGACCACTATTGTAATTTTCATGCAGTCATTGTTCACTGTGGTTCTGGCATTGAATTTGGTCATTGTTACGCCTTGGTCAAAGAAGAAACAGACTGGTTTAAGTTTGACGATAGTCATGTCATGAAGTGTTCTGGTGATGTTTTGAATTTATTGGAGCCTCTGGAGACACTTTACATTGTGTTGTTTTATAAGAGATAGGACATTGTTAGATCAAGATCTTCAGATGATGTGGTGCTGCAGGTTTTTCCGCGTTTTCCTGCAGCTAAAAAAGCAAATGCGCCACCGGAACCAATGAAGTCGCCCTGGATTGCCAATTAATTTTTATTGTTGTTTTTATTTTATTCTTATCGTTGTTTTAATAAAATAATCCAAATATATTCGAGAAAAATGAAAAACATTTCAACAATCAAATTTCCGAGAACAACAACACAAAACGACATGAATCATGAATAACGATGGTGAATCAATACTTGTTGAAATAATATTCAAATTATTAGATTCACCTGACTCATACGTAGGGACACATTGCAAAATAAATTCAAGACTAGCAGATGAGACAATATTGTGAAATAAATTTAAGACAGTTAAGACGCAGGTCTTCAGATGAGGTATCTATGGTATGAATAAGGATAAATTTGTAAATCTGTTTGAAATCTGTTCTTTTCTTAATCAGCTGTCGCCCCCATACTAACGACAACTCTCAGAAGTTGAGAAACTTGTGCGAGCTAAGGACTAACGAGGTCTTGACTTTTAAGTATATTTAGTTTAATCTTCTTCTTGAAGGTGATCACTTGGTGATCGAAACAAGTGTCCAGGTTTTAAAATCACTATCTGATGTTTGGGGAAAACTCCAGTAATATTCATTACTACACCAAAGGTTCCAAACAGTGCATTACAAGTACCTCTGGATGTGTATAAGACCATCAAATCCACGTCACAAACGATAATAACAAATTATATAAAATTTTAATACGTACACTTCACATGGAAAATGAAGTTATGACTGAAACTCCTCAACAGTGTAGCAGTTTTTTTTACAATGCCAGTTGCTCAACTTCTTTCTTGAAGATATGTACATGTTGATCCATGTTGACTGTCACATAATAGGTTATTCATTCCGAGGTGAGATAAATTACGATTAGCTACTATTTGTCCAAAATTCAATCACAGTCAGATTGTGAATGGAGGACTTTTTATATTTTGGGCACTGGCAACACTACTGTCAATAGGTAAAATGTGGCACCAACATGATAAAGTTTGATATCTTGCAGTATAAACGTACTCAAAATGGTTTGATGTACAAGTGCTATTTGTTTTGTTCACAGTGATTTAAGTAAATCAATTTGACCAAGAAATAGAAATTTCAAGAAAAGGTTTTCGTTGCATTATTCCTCACAAATTTTGACGTTTATTATTTCAACAAAAATGTATCGATGAACTCAGTTCTTTCTATGGCGATGGAACACCATCAAAAACCACAGTATATCTCTGGTATAGTGGATTCAATCGTGGTTGTAGTTCGGTCGCTGACGAATTCCGTGAAGGTCGTCCAAAGTCGGTTGTTGTGCCATACAATGTCGATACAGTGCGTGGACTGATGATGCAAGATTGTCATGTGACATATTCTGAGATGAAGGCATCCTTGCGTATTAGTTCCACTCAGTTGTAAGAACAATTGTTCTCGTTGGATACCCCATGATTTATCAATCGCTCAAAAATAGGCTCGCGTTGAGTGGTGTGGGAAAATGATTATAAAGTTCGACGTGTATGAAATTGTGACCGGTGATGAATCATGGATATATGCGTAAGAGCCGGAAACAAAACAGCAATCGACCGTGTGGGTATTCCAAGACAAGCTGAATCCAACAAAAGTTGTTGAAGAAGAACAGTAAAGCGAATGGTCGCGTGTTCCTTCGGTCGAAAGGGTCAAGCGGCCACTGTTTTGCCTGAGCAACGTAGAACTGTCTTCGAATAATTTCGTAGAACCAATAGCCAAAGACGAATCATTCTCCATCATGACAATGCGAGCTCTCACACATCTCGTCCAACAGGTGAATTTTTGAGCAGTCAAAACATTGAATTGATGACTCTTTCTCCATACAGTCCTCATTTTTGTTCNTTTGTACTGATTCCAATTTTTTTTGTATTATGATATTTTTCGGGGTGCCAAAGAAGAGTCACATATTTTTTTTAGTTTTGCTTATATGCGCACTCAGTATTTTTGACCATTTAATAAATTTTGTTGTAAGTTACATTCGTTTAATAATCACCCGTCAACTTTTTTTCCCTAAAGCGATCTAAAAAAAAATTATTGCCATTTTTAAAAATATCCCTAGACTTTTCCGATGTGTGTATTTCGAAAAACAATAAATTAATTTTTATTGAAAACTGTTTTTTATTATTTGCTATTCCTGAAATAAAAATAGTATCCCTCGTTGAGAAGCAACAAGAAAAAATTACTGAAACAAAAATTGAAGTGAATATTCAGTTGAATATGATTTGCTTATTCTCCTTTCATAGAATATAACCACCCTTCAGAAACTCAATCAATTATTTTGTTCCGTAGGGGTATTGGATCCTTTGTCTACCAAGTAACTGAAGCGAATCAATTCCCATATTTACCCACAATATTTGGTATCGTGAAGACGATAATATTCGCAAACGCGATTTTCCGAATGATCGATTCGTTTCGTTTCCTTTTTCAATCACTTGAAAGTCTTTCAGGGTTCAAAGAATTCCCCTCGTTATTCATATCCAAAACATCGATCTGATCAGATTTAGCGTTAGTATCGAACAAAAAGGACAAATTTCTAGACTGAGAACCGACATATATCAATAGTTAATTCAGCAGGAATGGCTGATACTTTTTATTTCCGGGTCATTTGTCCGGGAGATACGTTATCCGGAAGGGCCAAGGTTAATAGATTATACAATTTTGTAGAGGAATGGAGACCTCATGTTAGAGACGGTNTTTCATTGAGAGCAACTTGGATGGCGATAATTATTTGGCACTACTTCAAAATGATGTCTTTCCAAGTTTAGCAAATTTATATCCTGAACCTAAAAACCCTCAAGGTCCAGTGAATACGATATGGTTTCAGCAGGATGGATCATCATCACATTACCGAGTTGCCCGGTAATACCTCGATACAACATTTCTCAATCGGTGAATAGGGAGGAGAGGATCGATTGAATGGCCATCGCGATCACCTGATCTTTCACGATTAGACTTTTTTATGGGGATATATGAAGAGCAATGTGTACAAAACTGAACGAATCACGCCTGCGATTAGGTCAGCCACGCCTGATATATTAAATAGTATTAAAAGACTGTTTCATTTGAGATTGAGATGTTGCCAAGACGTTCGCGGCGATTGAACCATGTTCAATCGGGAAAAAGGTGATGATTTATCATTGATTTCGTTCAGGGAAAAAGCTTATTGACTTTCCCATCTTCATACGAAAAATTGTGGGAAACGTCCAAATGGAATGAAAAATAAACACATTCAGAATGAAACCTTCAAACACATCTGTATATCATGCATAAAAGTTACTTCCAAATGAAAACTGAAGGACAAACATTCGTTTTGGAATAAAATCAGATATCATTTATAGGAACGATGAACAATGTAATGTAAGAAAAAGTTACGGAAGAAAGAATCACTCACATGGAGCACTATCATCATCGATGACGGAGTTTCGAGTTCTTGGTACTCATATTGTTGGACTATTCTACAATGAAGGGCATCTCAATGAAGACACAAGAATGTGTCGATCCTATGATCACACAACTTTTGTAAATTGGTCACAAATTACTGGAAAACGGAATAACCACCATCCTGCTGGAAATAATGTTCCAGTGGGATCTCGCATACCCACATTTCGATGTTCGAGTGGAAAATTTTTTGAACAAACGTTTTGTAATGCATTGGATCAGCACAAGAAGTCCATTGGAGTGGCCAGCTAGACCACTTGATCTCACATCGCTGGATTTTTTCCTGTAGGGACACCTGGAGTGGAACGCTCACTGAGTGTTCAAATTCAGAAGAGCAGACAAAGAATTGTTCGGGAATGCTGATTGCTGACCTCGGACATCTTGAATAATGTAAGGAAAGCTTTCGAGAGTCGACTCATTCATTGTATGGAACTGAGTGGAGATCATTTTGAGCGATTAGTCCGTTGAGTTTGTTCCCATCAATACTATTTGTTGTTGATGAATCCAATAAAAGAAACGACAGCGCATTTTCTGTTCTTTTTGAAATTATACGTTCAAAATTTCAGTTCTCAATAACGAATGGACCAATAAAGGAATGAAAGAGCTATCAGTTGATGAAACACTCGATCAAACACATTGAAAAAATCATGGGAGTTAGCTGCTGACCCTAAGGGGGTGAGGTTTCGGGTATGACCTCAAAAACTGATGTTATTTTTGATTACAGTCCGTGTTTGACATATGGGGGAGCCAACTTTTCTTGGAAAGCCCTGTATATGTACGTAATAGTAATGAATCCATCACTAGTAATCATTACAATGGCTCTCAATAATAATTTTTCTTTATTCCGTTGACTTTTCCAAATATCAACAATTAATATTATGTCCGGCATTACCTATTTCAGCTATTATGTACATGTATAAACACTTTCAATTATTTATTTTAAACAAGCACTCTCATGTGTTAAATTTATGTATTTTGTACTAATGTTTATATACATTTCATGTTTTTTACCATTGATGACTCCTATATCATTGAGGAATAAAGATATTGTATTGTATTGTATTGATAAGATATGATATATCTTTATATGATAGGTACGATATGATATAAACAATTGACTGATACTGGCAAATTATTAGAATGAGAAAGCACACATTGTTACAATATGATTTCTAGAAAAACAGTTAGTATGTGTTGATTATTGACATTTTATATAAACCATTTTACTAATGATGAATGTATAACTATCTGTTGGTCGTTCAAAAACAATTTGAATATTTACATTTATCGATTTCCAGAAATTCTTCTGCAACTTTTGAGGCTTCATAGATGTTCAACTCAGTACACCTCGAACTTCATTGTTTGAGAATTCTTTCATTTGCAGAACTGTGTTTATGTGAAATAAACTTCTTGAGAACATTTTCTCCAATTTTCTGTATGTGATGTGACGTAAAAATGCTGACAAATATAGGTGGAATTAGTTTTCGTCAGCACAAAACTTCTTTTATGTTTGGCGATTCTCGTTTCATAATTTCATGAAGTCCTTCCTATATAAACTTTTGAGCATGATCCAGTTTGTAGATCCCTGATTTGTTATCTTCGTCACTTTTTGACTTGGAATTACCAATCTTATAACGGATCTTTTATTGAGCGCTCCTTTCTAGACAACAACTACAGAAACAAAGTGAGACTACACAATACCTAGTGTTCTCGTTTGAGTAATGTGAAAGATTTTTTCTAAAAAATTCAATTGATTCAAAATTTACCTAAATTCTTTCGGCAACGTATTTGGCATGTTATTCCAATTCAAACTTCTACGAATATATATGCTATGTTGATATTATTCACATATGGTCAATGGGCATACTTAACTTCAGTGAAAAATCCTACACTGACACCTGTCGGATAAAATCCAACGCCCTTCGTGGTCTTAGCCAGGGGAATAGTTGTTTTCTGATAGGTTTCAGTCCATCACGAATTGTTTCTTTAGATGATTTGGTTAATGTTATTTTTTGTTGGTAGTTTTTTCATTTCATACGATGATTTTCTTGTATATGTGAGTGTTTCGTAGGTGTTAATGTTATTTTTGATGAGTGTTTATGAGGGTGGAAATTAATAATAATGATAATAATAATAATAATCCAGATCGCTCTGTCGAGATGGTTGTTCTGATTATTGGAGTCCTTGGTGGAATGATGTCCTCTCTACTCTCGAATCTCAAAATCATATCGGCTTGCCGCACCAAGGCAGAAATCTTAGCTGCACAGATGCAGAAGGCAAAGTCTTAAGACTTTCACAAAATTATTTTCATGGTGGCATGTTCTATGACGGCCGACAATCCCAACATAAACTGAGTTCCATCTCAATTCAGTCAACAATGGCGTCCGCGTACCTTTTTTGTGTACGGTCGTTATCGGCTCGTCCGTCCACCACCATATTAGAAAAGAAACTCGTCAATAAAGTCCAGTAGTAATAGAGAAACGATATGAAAATATATAGATACATATAAAATGATGATAATTAGTAAATATATCTCTCGATGTGTATAGGACCGTCACATAAAATTATCACAAATAATATGAAGTATATTGAAAGTAGGTAATTCTAAGTGTGTATGAATAGAAAAAAGTGTAAATGAAATGAAACAAACGTAAAAGTAACAGCTGAAACTCTTCAACAGTGTAGCAGTTTTCTGACAATAACAGTTGCTGATATTCAAAACTTTTTTGGTAGAGTATGGTTCGATATTGACTGGGTAGGAGTAGAATGGTTATTGATAGTTGTGTCTATATGGGCTGGTATATGGTAAATCGCGAAATCATAATTGTTGTTAATTTTTATAATTGTGAGGTTTAAAAAGTTTATTGAATCATTGTTTTCTAGTCCTAATGTGAATTTTATGTTGTCGTAAGTAGAATTGATGTATTGAAAAAATTACTGTAATTGTCGATGTGTTTCTGTGAAGCAGACTATAACATAGCCATACCAACAAATACATTTTTGAAAAATTTGATATCATGTTAAGTGTTTTCAATGTCCATGGAAATCTCAATGAGGAGAATTTCTGGGCCTGTAAGACTTCTCAATAGCATTTCATCTATGAGATTGTGAGAATCTTCTGGAGAAATGCTTGGGGATGCATGATTAGAAGGGAAATGAACTGAAATTGGGTGAAAGGTAAGGTGCTTATGAATCACAGTATGAATCATTCTCACTGGAAGTAGTTTCTCAACAAAGTCTTATATTTGATCTACAGTGGGTTCAAGTTTTGAATGATTCAGTGATTTGAATGATTGAGTGATTTGAATGATTGACTGCGTCGACCACATGATCCTGTTAAAAAAATGTATTCATACGGCATTAGGGGTAATGCCTTCAATTGGATTGAGTCCTTTACCGAAAACAGAAGACAGTTTGTCTCATTTACCGATCACCAGCGTATATTCAAATCTGGAACTCAAACTCTGGAAATTGGGGTCCCTCAAGGTTCTGTTTTGGCACCTTTATTATTTATATTATATTGTAATGATATGAATACTGCAGTCGCTGAGTATACATGCATTATGTATGCGGATGATACGTCATTATTAGTGTCTGATAAATGCGACATTTCTTTGAAGGAGAAGTGTAACCGGTCACTAAATAATTTAGTTTTATGGTGCAATTCCAATTCTCTGTTTTTTAACTCTGAGAAAACCTTTTCTATTCGATTTCACCATCGACAAAAAACTTGTTCTGACATCAAAATAAATGCCAACAACAGGATACTTTCTAATGTCACTGAATGTAAATTTCTAGGGCTTACATTAGACCACTGTCTGAACTGGAAAGGACATTGTAGCCAACTTACCTCCAAATTATCATCTACCACATATTTAATGAGAAACCTCAAAATGATTTTAACCAGTGATCAAATACTGAATTATTACCATGCTCATGTAGAATCGCGAATTAGATATGGCATTTGTCTCTGGGGTGGTTCTTCATCAGCGCAAAGTGTTTTTGTCGCACAAAAAAAAATTCTCCGAATCTTGGCAGGAGTTGAACCTCAAACATCATGTAGAGACCTTTTCAAGCAATACAAAATATTAACTCTTGCGGATATATTTATATTTGAAATGTGTGTTTATATTTATATAAATCAATCAAAGTTCGAATGACATAGCTCCTATCATAGTATTGACACAAGAAATCGTAATAATTTCTATGTGAAACCCTATAAATACAACCTAACTGGCCGGTCCCCTTTTTACTTGGGATTGAAAATGTTCAACAAGTTATCTTCTTTTCTCAGAGAAATTGACAGAATCCATGTTTTTAAATTCAATTTGAAAATGTTTTTATTGAATTTTAGTTTTTATACTGTGCAAGAATTTTTTAATGTGATTGTATGATCTTCTTGATGGTATTCATTCATATAACTGACTAGCAAAATCAACCAATGACCACTCCCCACACCGTGGGGTGAGTGATCATTTCGAGTAAGAATTTCACAATTCATGATTGTGTGTGATACAAGTGAACATGTTGGAACAGGTTGGACTAACGTTTATTGTACCTGTAGAAAATATACCTACACATTTGAATTCATTGATATCAAAGAAGCATAAAGTTTTGAAAAATTTTCAACAAAAACAACATTTTATGATGAGCAAATGGTTGCCTACTTTATTTCTTTCTATTTTGATGATGATGATGACCGTTCGGAAGTGTCTATCGAGTAATGGCTGTCCTTATTCATTAAAAACTTCAAAACTCCCAGAAATGCTTTTGTTTTCATTCAAACAACCCAACAACTGTTAACAATAAATAGTTTTCACTGTTTATCATGTTTATTTTAATTCGTGTGGAACATTTCCCAGAATGCAACATCATAATTCAATTTCACACTCATTTCACTATTTTCGCTTCCACAATAATACGCTTGTTCAACAAGCGTCTCTTCAAAACATCGTAAGACTGAAACAACGCTCTATCGTTTGTAATTCGCTGCATTTAACTCAACTTAGCGTCATATTACAGTGTATATTTCTGGGATGCGAAAGGAAATTATATTATTACTGTTAAGTGAACAATATTCACCTGTTGATGAGAGTGATGGAATATTGAACATCATTGAAAAGGGGAGAATTATTTCTTTACAGGCGGTTTTTTAGCTGGTCCCACTGTTGCTATCTCAGATGCGGTAAGACCTATAAATCGGTTGAATGGAACGAAAGTTTTCTATTTCGGTAAACTAGAATAATATCTTTTTTGATCGAGAGAATATCAAAATGTCGGGGAACTTCCAATACTGTTTCATATTTATATTCAATGAAAGATATTTTTTGTGGACGACTCAATATTTTTCCACTGTTTTTTTGGGTATATAACCTTCCACAATCTTAAAAATGAACGAAACTGAATCAGTAGAGAATTTGCTGCTACAAATTGAAAACACTAATTGGGAAAAATTAAAAATTACATTGAAAATATTCGAAAAATTTATAGATCTGAAAATTGTACATCATTTTGGGAATTATAACATCACAGAAACACTCAAATGGCAATATAAGATCTTAGCAACAAAATAACAACAACTTTTGAAAAACTGGAGTGTACAGAAATAACTTTTTGTGATCTAAGCAAAGCATTTGATTGTGTGTCACATGAAATTCTCTTGAATAAATTAAAAGTATGAAGTTGATCAACTGATACTCAGAAAATCGATTTCAGAATTCAAAAGAGGATAATACTCTATCAACAAGAAAAAAATTACAACTGGTGTACCGCGAGGATCTATTTTGGGACCTCTATTATCAATGATTTCAATTAATGAACTTCTATTTTGTAGCATTTGAAATGCTACAACACAGAATAATCGATACCTTTTACCTAATACTATTTCAAGAGTGAACACACTGTATAGAAAAATAAAAAAAAAAANACGAGAAATCTATTTTCACTAAAAAACCTCTCCAGACTAGTTTCAAAATCATTCATTTCATTGAAAATACTAACTTTCCCTGCTCTCTATATAATGAAAAATATGATATACATAAAAAATAAATGTATCTCGAAATGAAACTTTTGAAAATGTGCACGACCACAACACTAGGCATAAAAATGATTTGAGTACAAACTATTGCCGCTGAAAAAGATGTCAAAATGGACCAAATTATTGGCTGTGGAACTTTATAATAAATTACCACAAAAAATAAGATCTCTATCTGATGAAATATTAAATAAAAATAAAAAAAACCTTCTTCGTACCACACTTTCAGCTAGTTTTGCAACATTTTCCTGTTGGTAGTGTTTATATATCGCAATGGAAGCCTCTGGAAGCCGGTAGGGAAATCCCTGGGAGTCTTTCGAGTCGATGTTATATCTGAAACAATCGTAAAGCGCAAGTCAAGTTGAGCGCGGCCTTGGCCAAGTCACAATCGTTTGATAAAAACCAGCGGCGGCCAGCTTTATTTTTTATCCAGGGGATTATTTACACCAATACGTTGGTTGCCTTCAGCATTTCGTGCTCCTCATATCATAACTCACAATTCAAATTGATATATTCAGAGTTATCGGAATAGTGATTTTCAACTTGTTGAAACTCTCCCGAACATTCGAATATCAGGGAATGCTCATGAACGTTCTGGATTACCCTGAAGGTGAAACTTTTAGTCCTTGTTTCTTCGAAAGCAAGGTAAAAATCGAAACCTCCTTCGTCGACCTGCTGATGTCACACAACGGACAGGTCAGATTGTATTTCATCTGACCTGTCCGTAGTCATGTCAGGTCTTCAGTATTGGTATAGTGAAATATTGATATGATACGATATTTACTACCAGAATTCCGAAATGTTCACATCATGATAATGGAGTAGTGAGGGCAGGAATTGAACACAATTACATTTTTCAATTGATTCCACTAATCACGAAATGATATTCATTTGAGTTGATGTTCTCAACTTAAACAACTCCTTTTAATAACAAGGTAACATGAAACTGCCATTATAGCATTCCTTCAATCATGAATCATTCAATGTTAAATAGGTACGTGACGGTGAACATTTGCTGGCTTATTAAAATACTTTATAGTTAGCGATTACACGCAGAATTGAAATCCGCAGTTATATATTGTTCAATATGTTGACATATATTTCTAAACGTGTCTACTGCTCAAATTTCAAGTGAATACATTTTTATTTCTCTATTATTTCTCAAAAAACTGAGCAGTTCTTGTTGGAATGATTCTCAAGAACACTTTGGCTTCAACTAATTTTGATTTTAAAATTCGAGACAGTACTCGTTTGGGAGTGAGCTGATTGAGACCTCAGCGTCAAGTCACAAAAACTTTGAAACGTGTCACGACCTGAATAGTAGGCAGATTGAGCTATGGTCTCCTTTTCCTTGAAAATGGCTTTCATAAAACGCATGGTAGCTGACGCCCAGTTCTTTTCCTATCTCATGCGCCGATTGTGGTGGGTCAATCTCCACCTGGGTCCTCAAATTTTCGTCCTGGATAACTGTAGGTCGGCCACTTCGGGGCTCATCTTCAAGGTTGAAATCTCCGGAACAAAATCCTGAATTCGTAGATGGAAAGTGGCTGAAAATTGCTCGAAAACATCATACTGTGATGAGTTGGAAGTAGGCAAAAATATCAATGTATGGTGTAGAATATTCTCAACCGACCACAGTAAAGTGAATTCCCAGCAAACACAATTATGTTGAATTGACATGAATGTTAAATAACTGATGATACGTGTTATGTAATTATGTTACGTAAAACTGACATCCTTGCTATGGCGAAAGGTCCGTCACAAATACAACCTAAATTTTACGTAACATTAATGTCACTATTTTACATATATTTTATATAATTTCAGTATGAACAAATATAACACTCGCTCGCAGAAAAACTTGTAATCATCAACTGGAAAAAGTATCATTCAAAAACCAAAACTTCCTGACCAAACTCGGCCTTCACAGTATTTTTGTAAATACTCATCAACAAAAATACAAATATCAACGTTTAACATGATAAGAATGTCTTGAAAACTCTAGACTCACTCACAGAACTTCACACAAACCAACATACAGTGTGTCCGCAAAGTATGGAATAAATTCGATATTTTCAAAACCAAAGGTCGTTTTACATAAACCTGAAACATGTCAATTTTTGATTTCAATATTCTACATTTTACACTAAAATTTCATCACACAGGGTGATCCATACTAATGTGATAACGTCATCGGTAATTTTTTGAAATGCAACACCCTGTATTTGGTATCAGTTTTAGATAATCCGTAACGAGCTGATTCCGAAAAGGTATGATACTTGGGGTCTAACGGACATATTTTGAAAGATGTGCGCTTAGAAAATGAATTTTATTGATATCTAATTAAAGTAGAAATTAATTAATTATTTTATATTTTTTTCTAATGATTAATTTAACAATGGGAAAGTAATCCAGTAACAAATACATGACTGTATCTTAAATGTTCGAACTGTAGTCCTTGCTGTAGTTGACAGTAACCCAAATGTAGAATAAATTCCAGTTGAACCTTGTTTATGGTTTCTTGAGGAATATTGTTCATTTCTGTTCTAATTCTCTCTTTTAATTCTTGAATATTCGTTGGTTTGGCTTCATAAACAACATTCTTCAGATGGCCCCACATGAAGTAATCCAACCGATTTGAGCCTGGCGATCTCGCTGGCCATTCCATATGTCCACGTCTACCAAACATTTGTTTTTCAGTAAGAACATTTTAGACTTGGTACATACTCTCAAAATCGATACCTATCATCAATATTTCTTTACTTACATTGGTTTTTCACTTTTCCCGTGTTTCTTTTGTCTGTAATCATTAGAAAAATATATAAAATAACTGATTGATGTCTATTCTCATTAGATATCAATAAAATTTATTTTCTAAGAGCACATCTTTCAAAATCTGTGCGTTAGACCCCAGGTATCATACCTTTTCGGAACCAGCTCATTACGGATTATCTAAAACTGACACCAACTACAGGGTATTGTATTTAAAAAAATTACCGATGACGTCATTACATTAATATGGATCACCCTGTATAATGAAACTTTGTAGCAAAATGTAGAATATCAAAATTAAAAATCGACGTGTTTCAGGTTTTTGTGAAACGACCTTTGGTTTTGAAAATATCGAATTTATTCCATACTTTGCGGACACCCTGTATAACTCGGAAACTCAGAGAGATTCTCATCTGTCAGAAAGTCAAGTGCGTTTGGAAAATACAGCGAACGTAATATTGATGTATAGTCTATCCATTCTCAATTGGAACGGCAATAAAAAGATGAGTACAGTCATAAACATTTCTTGCCTGTGGCCCCTAGTCGCCCAGATAATTAGTAAACGTGCTATCAAATGTAGTTGAGGAGTAAAGGCTCGGCTAGCTGGACTAGCTGAATACTAATTTTTTGTCGTTTCATAATATTTCTTTATCAGTGCCGTGTGTTCGTGGGGTTAGGTGAGGTAGTGAGTGGTTTTGCAAACCGATTTTTGAATACTTTTTCTAGAGATCAATTACCCTAATACCAAACTGATATTTTTGCACTCGATGTGCGTTTCGCTAACAAGGTTAGCATCTTCAGGAGAAGCAAATTTATACTGAATCTATATACCTAAATATACAAATCAATTTGTCAACAATAGATATGGCTTTCTGGAGGACTTTCAAAACAAATGATAACATTACGTGTGAGGAATCTGTGTCAATCGACAGGGATCCGGAATTTGAAAATAAGGACTTACATGTTCAAGTTCAGTAAGTAATTTCAAATATTCATGAATGCTTGAAGAAGGAAAACTGTCTCACTTCACAGAATGCTATTGTGAATAGAATATGCGAGTTAACGAAACTATTTCTTTCGACAGTTATTCGAGTCATTAAAATAGGGGATGTCATTGACCATGCAATGAAACGAAAACGAAGGAATAAACAAAATTCGCAAACGTTGATGGTGCTACAAAAGATGTGATTCGGCGAACAATTTATGGTATACTATACCAAAAAAATGAACTACTAACCTTGGAAATGATTTAGTATAAATTACTCGACTATCCCGATTACAATTACAAATCTTTAGAAACTCTACGAGGTGTCTTATTGTCTTGTGGTTTCAAATATAAAAAATTAAACAAACGGATGGTCATAATGGAATCGACACGCATTGTTCAACTCCGACAAGAATATTTGAGGCGAATGAGAAGCTACCGAGAATCCAGCAGACATATAATTTACCTCGACGAAACTTGGTTTGACACCCATATTGTTGTCAAATATGGCTGGGTAGAGGAAACCAAGTATTGTGCTTTGAACATACCTTCTTCAAGGGGAAAACGTGTTATAATTTCGCATGTCGGGAATGAAAGTGGTTTCGTACCTAACGCTTCGCTTCTGTCGGCCAAAAATATAAAAGATTCTTCTGCTGATTACCACGAATATATGACTGCGACTCTATTTGAAACCTGGTTCAGTGAGCAGCTTCTCCCAAATATTCCTACGAACTCGGTTATTGTTATGGATAATGCTTCGTATCATTCTCGGTTATCGACTACAATACCAAACAAATAATTATATGTGAATACATCAAGTGTGTTTGCTGCGTTGACTCAGTTCAACAAATATATACTGAGATTTGGAGCTATAAAAACATATGACCTCAAAACAAATGAAACTGTTAAAACAACCTATGCCACTATCCCAACGTAATTTGAATCACTTGGATTTCGAAAATGAATTGTAGATTTGAAATTCTCCCAACACATGAATTCATAATGCTCATTTTCACGTTTGATCACTCTGTTAATTTTCCACATCGTTACATAATTAATGAAACTCATTCAATATTAATCGAACGAATTACTCAATTAGTTATGTATGATTTGGCATTTCAACCGCAATTCATCAATTAATTGAAATGCATTATCGTACTTCTGCCTGATCGCGTGTTCACGTTAACCAGGTGAAAGGTAAAAGTAGTTTGAGCAACCACGTTACTAAAAATAGAATTTCCATTTGTACCTGATTCAATAAAGTTCATTTGCGTGATGAGTCAAGCCCAGAGAGTCGAATAAAATGAGTCAGGAGACGTACCACTTCTTTTGGGTTGGCAAGTCTGGATATGTCAACTGTCGTCAATCCTTGAATATTTAGTACAGGTAAATGCTATTCGGATTGGTTCAGAGAGCTCTCGTTTGTTACAGTTCTTTCTAATTCAACAAGTATCTGGAATTTGAACATGAACTTTCAGCAAAGAAAGATTTTGGCTTTCCACTTTTCCATCTTTATAGAAAAAGCTCTTTACAAAGATGTGTAGGTCATGGAAAGAAAAAAAATTTCAGTCACAAACTGAAAGAAAAAGTCCTCTCAAAACATCTACTTCCATATAAACATTCAATTACACGATTGAAAAGTACTTTCGAAATAAACTATTTTCATATAAACACCGAATTACACGAAAGAAAAATAATACTTTCCAGACAACTACCTTTTTGTCATATGAACACTGAATTATACAAAAACACCTTTTTTATTCAGTTTGTACTCTAAAAATTCGTTATGGAATTGAATCAGATATCATTCACAGGATTGCTTCACAATATAGGAAATGAAAGAGGTGAAATTTCACTTACATGGAATACTGTCATCCTAAATGGCAAACATCCGTTGTTTCGGAATGAAACACTTGCTTTATTGCCTTTTCAGCACCAATCTGGGTAATATTCTGAGATGAAGCACTCAATTGATTCATAAAATCACGTCTTTATGTGCCGTATGACTTGAATCTATTCAACGAAGAATCTACGGCGGTATTCTGTGATTTATCAAAGGCATTCGACTGCGTAAATCACGGAATACTGCTCCGCAAACTTGAAGTTTATAGGTTAAAGGCACGGTATTGTCCTGGCTCAGGTCGTACTTATCGGAGCGTGGCCAAATTGTATCATTTAATGATATTAAGTCTGGAAAGCAAGTGATTGAGAGTGGAGTTCCTCAAGGAACAGTTTCGGGCCCGATTCTATTTCTCATTTATATTAACGACCTCACGAACTTAGACATCAATGGTGAAATTACTATTTTTGCAGATGATACATCGATTCTATGGCACAACAAAAGCTCCTTAGAGCTTAACTACCACATAAGCATAGATATTGAAAAAGTTAAGATTTGGTGTGATTCCAATCTTCTAGCTTTCAATATAAGCAAAACAAATATCATNGACGGATTATTTATAAACTCTCAAATGATATCAGGGCCAAATTATTAATTCTAAGGATGATGACGCTACGTTAATTGTCATTATTTTCAAACAATCATAACTCTTGAAATAATGTGGCAAATTTCGATTTCTTTGCACGATTGAATAGAGAATGATACCCCTTATCAAATGAGCTATCAGTCACCACCCCATGCTATTCAAATTTTTCGAAAGGGTAACTCCTCTCATTGTAGAAATCAAGAATCGATGTGCCTCGGCGATTTCAAAAACAGTCCATTAACGAGTTAGATAGCGGGGGTATCTGTAGAGTAGGGAGGGTGAGTGTAGGTCCACAGCACTTAGGCCACATGTGACCCATTCATTGTACATCCTACCGAGGAGTTGTCCTCCTAGGTCATCGTCCATCCTGTCCTTTTCAGGAAGGTAGACAGGTCACTTGGAGATATTTCCTTTATATCGGCAGGTGTAGGCCAAGATTCGCCGAACACACACTCTATTATTGACGATAACTCCAGGCACTCGCATATGACATTCTTGACAGTTCTATCTTCCTGTTCACACATTCTGCATAGAGGTGTTCCACTAGCCTTATATTGTGGAGGTGTTTCCTTAATTGACAGTGGCCAGTGAGAAATCCAACTGTTTAGCGTAGATTTTCCTGGTCATCGCCAGATATTTTTTCGGCGCCAGCTTCCCAGGGTCGCCAAGAGTGATTCTGGCAAGATTGCATCTTTTGATTTAGGATAATATTGTTATCTACCGCGGCTTTGGCTAAATCTTGGTGGCACTCTAATATTAGCCCTGAGGTAACACGTTTTTTGTTCAAGGTTGATGAGGCTTGTTTGCTATCAGCGCAGATTGTTGTATTTCTGCCAGAAATTCCTCTCCTGTTCATTTCTCCTGTGACGATTGAGAAACCAGCCAGTTCTGTTTGGACCACGCTTGTATTTTCTGCCATTCCTCACTTAATTCTCAGGCTTAGTGATTTGGAGTACACTCCACATCCTGAACCTTCTGTAAAACCCGACCATATATGTGTATTCCTTTCATATATGGTTTTATCTATTATTATTATCAATTCTCTTTAAACAAATTGTGAAATGTTATATCTCTCCCATGAGGTAGAATTCCAACTTACACGAAAACAATTACTCTATTCGAGTTTTGCGCAAATTCTGAAATTATTATTTGAAATTGCCTGGCTTCAAACCCGTACGTACTAATCGCTATTACATAAATGAGAGGGGTGTAGTGTAATTTGTTGCCCTTTCTATATCGTCCATAAGACGCAACAACAATAAGACAATTAATTCAAAATTAAAATGGCAATTATTACAAAATTGAAATGGCATCCTCTCTCTCTATACCGACATGGGGGTTAGTGAAAAATCCTATGCTGGGTTCTGATCTCCCTCTCTGGTCCGGTATCCGTGTAAAATACACAACCGTTGTAAGTAAGTGCCACCAAACGCAACACCACAATTAACTAACTACCAAATTCACTGGAATTCCACTATCGAAAAAAAAAATTTTTTTTGGAAGTCCCTTTTTCTTGCTACCCTCTTCCGCAACTGACTTTCGCAACTTCCCTTCGCGACTCTCCCAAATTAACTATTGATCGCAAAGAAATCTTTTCGCAAGTGACTTTTCAATTGACTTTCCTAACTTCTCTAAAGGAATTCACTTTCGCGACCTACTTCACGCAACACTCCTCCGCAACTCCCTCAACTGACCGATCGCCACCGTGCCCATTAACCGACTCCCTTAGTATTCTCAAGTTCGAAAAATTGCTCCTAATACTCCTCCCTTGTATCGTCCCCTGATTGGTCTGGGCTTTGTTCAATATTTCCGAATTTTTCATAACTTCTTCCTTTAATCGAAGATATTGGTCAGTTTTTATTTTAAATAAATTTTCGGACCCACCTATTCAGATATGGCCGATCTTTAATTGACCTATTCCTACTAGATAGGGGGGGGGGTGACACTCATGTTGCGCACTGTATAAATGCACAACATATAATTTTTACGAACAGTGTTGTGATGCCTGAAGATGATATTGTATAGCAAAACACGTGTCACGGTTTTATAAACTTTCTAGTGAAATTCCCACATCGAAGTGCAAAGGCATTTCAACTAATTGGTTAATGGTTGTTCTTTCCAGGTAAATTTGTATATTCACTTGTCTACTGTCATTCCTATCTGTTTTCATGTCTCCGCAGCAAAGCTTCAGAATTAGTCATTCATTTCCGAGTTGTTATTTTAAAAAAAGGAGTTACGATTCACAGTATTTCTGAAATAACAGAACAACTGTCAGCTGTTTTTTTCCAGTCGCAATTCGAACAATTGCCGCATTACGAATTTACAATGATTCACCATTTCCAATTCTGCTAAAACAAATATCAGTCTGTCATAAACCCATTAGAATAATGGACTTCTGCAATTTCTCTTTTGATTTTCAATCGATTGGAAAATTAAAGGAAACTGTTTCATGAAATTGGAGTCATAGTTGTAATGGATATATTGTAATATCAACAATGAAATACAATTTGTTCACATAATTATTATAGTATACTATTTTTGATTGTGATAATGATAATGGAATCAGTAATTTCACGTAACAGAGTATTGGAATCCAATACTCATACATTATTGAGAAAAGGCATTGAGACTCAAGTAGTAAAGATCAATTTGAATCCACTTTTCATTTTTTTTTGGTGGAATACATTCCTTTCAGTGGAAGTATTTTATTTTATATTTTCCTTAGTGTGACATGAAGATTGTATTAAAATTGACACTGTTACAGTTTTTGTTGAGTGAACTATAAGGAAGTGATTGTGGAATGTATTAAATATACGAGGTCTGTTTAAAAAATACGGTGAATTTTCGTTGAAACACTTATTCATTCATCAATATACAATAAGGCCCTCCAAAGTAGCCCGCTCAGATATAATATAGTTGTAAAAGCATTTTTTTCAATTCTCAAAGCAGTACTAATATGCACTTTTTGGTATTTCCTTGATCCCTCAACGATTCGGTTTTAATCTTCTCAATCTTCACAAAACGCACTCCTTTCATGGGTTTCTTCAGTCATGGGATTCTTGCATCCAACAGTTCTTGTAGAAACCTCCAGAAAGTTATATTTTGACTGACGGAGTCTCGGCGGACGAGGACACAGGGGGTTTGATTGATAAAGTAGTAGACAACTTTCTGCTCCTGCAGAAATTGTGTTCAATGTTAATTCTAGAATAGGTGGTACAGATGAACCTACAGGAATAGAACATACCAATAACACACAGAAAATGGAGATTGTCAGAGAAATTGAATCAAATCAAGAGCGAATGCATGAACACGATAAAACTCATGATAAAGAAGGCGATTTATTTGTCAGTTAGGAGATCTCGAACCTCCAAAACATATTTTTCCTGAACCAGACTATAGCAAATATTGTGACATGAATTGTGTTCAGCTCTTTGAGTTATTTTTTTCGGACGATCTTCTGCAGAAAATTCTTGTTGAGATGAGCAGATATGCGCTATTTAAAATTTTTCCAGACCCATCAATGTCGATTTCACAAATGAAGGTTTTTCTTGCAATTTTACTTCTGAGTCGTTACAATAATCTGCCCTCAAAAAGAAACTACTGGGAAAATTCATCTGACATGAAACACATTCTAGTTTCTGAAGGAATGAGACGAGATCGATTCTTACAGATCTGCCGTTTCGTGCGTTTTGCAGATAGTTCTGCGTTAGATGCCCAAGATGAAATGTTCAAGTTGCGGTTACTTACTGATACGACTCTGAAAGAAAAGTTTCAAGAACATTTCATTCCTGAACAGAANAAAATATCTGGTCGAGGCGGGAATCGAACCCACGGCCTTCCGATCGTGAGTCGGGCGCACTACCACCGTGGCCAATTCTACAACAGTAGAGAGCTTTCAGATAAGGTATAAAAAATGGATTTATTGCCAACAGGATTACCCACTTACAGGAAATGCTATCATTATAGAGTATATATGAAATGAATATTAAAAATGATGGAATATAGAAATGTATGAAAGCAAATGCTGAAACAAAGTATATATAAAATATTCGAATACGTAGAAGTTCAAAAAAGGAATGAAAAATTGAGCATATCGAGTGGTCTAACGAAAAGTATGCACCTTGCAAGTCAATTTTGCTTTTGAGGGGGACACATTTTAGATGTATTTTTTTACCTGTGCCTTCAACCCCCTAGCGAGGGTGAGTAACAACCCTAAAATTTCAAATGGAAAGTGGGGTCGAGTGATATATCATTTGAAAGGGCACAAAATTCTCTTTCCAATGATACCTAATTTGTTGTATTTACTTGAGTAGTTATAAAAAAAGGAAGAACATTTACTCGATATTTTTCGTGTTGATGAAAATGCGGAAAAAACGGCATTTTTATCACTACAACATTCCTTAATTTCTCTCGTGCGTTTTTTGGTTCAAATAAAAACAGCAGATAAGTGTACAAAAAGAATTAAGACAAACGTTCATTGATTCAGTTCGGTTGCTTTTGAAATTATTTCAACTTTACTGTGAAAATGGTTCATTCCATTCCTGAACGAGTTGAAATTGTTTAAACTTTATTATCAACATAATAGTTGTGCTAGACTTACTGCTCGCCTCTTTTAATAGTGATGTGTGGAAGAACTGTGTGGCACACGTTATAAAAGAAGTGAACAAATATTATGTGCAAAGTTCCATAAATCCGATCGTTATTCAACCCGATGAGGATTCCACCTCATCCGAATATAGCGAAAAAAAGTTTTGATTTTTCTAGCAATTTTGTTGGCCTCTATTATTTTGCCGACGCCTATGTCGGCATATTATTTTTCGCTGTTTCAATTGGTATTGGAAATACTATAACAACTTTACGTAGGAGTTGAGTGAAACCTAATATACCTAATATACCATATTTACGTATTAGCTAAGAATAATTCACATAAATTATTTATGTGAATGTGGAGTGAAAGTATCTTAGAAAAATAATGAAGTATTCACATAAATGTATTATATAAACATGTTCCGTTGAATTTATGTCATATGTCACATGTCATATGTAAATGCAACAAGTGTTGACTCAGTTCAACAAATATATATTGAGATTTGGAGCTATAAAAACATGACCTCAAAACAAATGAAACTGTTAAAACAACCTATGCCACT
>NW_019294464.1:0-24915 GCF_000500325.1 Leptinotarsa decemlineata | reverse complement strand
CATTTGTAACTGACTTATATCATGTATTGTAATTTTTTTCCTAATTCATATATATTATATTTATTGTTTTGTAATAATTTTCTATTGTATATAATAGGATTTGAATAAATAAAACATGAGAATAATACAAAGTTTTTTATTCGACATTATTTATGATTTACAGGAACATTCAGACTATCTAAAATAATTTGAAAGGGTTATAATTTTAGGAGTGATTAATTTTTTTGGGAAAGAAAGTTTTTGGCTTTCTACTACTCCATCTGATACAAAAAAATGGATGAGAGAATCTTCCAAAGAAAGGAAGGATTAATCAAATTTGAAAATAAGTAACTCTATACATGGATGTGTAGATCATGCAAAGAAGTAACTTTCAGACACAAACTGAAAGAAAGTCCTCCTGTCATTGTCAAACTTGTTCAGTTTGGTTTATAAGTCAACCATGAATTGACTTACGAATCAACAACGCTTGCAAACTATTGAATTTTATTATCAAAATTCATGCTTGGTGAAGAAAGTGTATCGTGCACTTCTTCCAATTTATGGGCAGTTTCGTCGGCCTACTGAGGGAGCTATTCGGAAGCTTGTGACTAAATTTCGAACCCAGTTTACATTATTGGACATTAAACCACCAACACGCATACGTAGAGTGAGGACTGAAGAAAATATTGCGGCTTTATCCGCCAGTGTTCGTGATGACTGTGAAATGTCGATTCGCCGCTGTTAGCAGCAATTGGGCTTCTGTTTTTCCACTACGTGAAAAATTTTGCGAAAGGATTTGGGTGTGAAACCTTATAAGATACAGCTGGTGCAAGAATTGAAGCCACACGACCTCCCACAACGGCTAACATTTGGTGAATGGGCGCTGGCAAAGTTGAATGGATATGCCGCATCTGAAGTGAAGACCAACTACAAGCATTGCAAAAGCTACCGATGCATCTCGAAAAAGTCACTGTTTGGTGTAGATTATGGGTCGGTGGCATCATCAGGCCGTACTTCTTCAAAGACGACAATGGCCGGAACGTTAATGTGAATGCGAGCGCTACCGTGTGATGATCGACGACTTTTTGTTGCCCAAAATGGAAGAATTGGACATGCCTGGTTTCAACAAGACGGTGCGAAATAATGGGCCAATTAAGAGCCGCCTTCAGTCAACAGTTTATTTCACGTTTGGGGCCCGTCAATCGGCAGCCCAGATCGTGTGATTTAACGCCTTTGAATTATTTCTTGTAGAGTCATGTTAAGGCTCATGTCTAGAGGAATAAACCAGCAACGACTGACGCTCTGTTAGCCAATATTGAAGCATTTGTACGTGAAATACCGATCGATATGTTAGAGAGAGAATGCCAAAATTGGACCTTGCGCATGGGCCATCTAAAGCGGAGTCGCGGACAACATTTGCATGAAATCTTCTTTGAACATTGAATTATAATAATCGTTCTATCGATTCCAATAAAGATTTCATCATTTTTAAAAATTTTTTGTGTTGTTTTGAAAATCAAATCCTATACCTCCTAAAAAATCACCCATTTAGACACTGCATTTCCCAGAAGACGGATCGATAGAGGAGGCCCTTTGAAGCGCCAAGTGACGCTTATCAGATTTAACAAAAATGGATTTGTTTATTTGGGGCTACGTTGAAAATCAAGTTTATAGAACATCCATCTACAAAGGAGGATATGAAATAAAATAGAATTGAGGATGTATTGGAAAATATTGAAGTCAGCATTTTGAGGCTGACTGCAATATTAATGGAGAGTTAATGGAAAATTTAAAAACCGAATACATTATTGTTTGGAAGTAGCTGGTGATCACTTTGAGCAGTTGTTATGAATTTAAATTTTTTTTGTTATCGTGTCAATTATTTACTCTCATAAATTGAAAACTAAAACAATAATTCTGGGTAGCCTTCAGATGTCGGAACTGTAACGGAACAATATACCTCTCGGCATCATTTATAATCTACCTAGATATTTTTTAAAAATATCTAGGTTTACACACCCTAAGGCTTCTAACATGAAATATTAAATGAATCAAAATAATTCCTTATGTCGTTCCTGATCGAAGCACACGGTTTTTTCAGAGTTGGTGGCTTTTTATAAATATCAAAACTGAAAATGTTCGTACCTTTTGATTCTCCTACTGACATCTATAGGCGAGAGGCGCAACCCTTCCGATTCTGGTTAGAGTTCTATAATAATTGTTGGTAGATTATAAATGATGCCGAGAGGTATACTGTTCCGTTACAACTATGGCCCCTCAGCTTCCAAGTGATGGCTGCAACATTTGTAAGCTAATTCGCTGTAGTTCCTACTGGAGTATGAAATTTTTTTAAATGAATTGCATGAAAAGAACCTCTTCCTTTGAGAGAATTTGGATCAGCTAGGATATAGGTATCATAACTAATGATTTTTTTAATTATAAAGGGACCCTCAAACGATAGAAGAAACTTCTTTGTTTCCCCTTTGATTGCCGACGAAATAGTATTGGCTCTCAACAACACAAGGTCTCCCGGTTCATATTTAATGTATGGTCGCGGTGGATGACGTATATTACGACGTGACGCTTTCGTCTCTAAATTCTCACGAGCAAAAATAAGTTTTTCCTCATAGGTTTTGGTAACTCCGGTATTTGGTCCCCGTAACTTAGATGGAAGGAGATTTAGTCTATCCGTTCCTAATTGTAATTCCCTAGGCGAGTACCCCGTTGACTCATGAACTAAAGAATTCAAAAATAAAGAAAAATGAACAAGTTCATATGCCCACCTGGAATGCTGGTCACTACAGTAAGTACGACAGAGACGACCTATTTCCCGCACATCCCTTTCACTTGGATTACCTTGAGGATGTCTTACAGAACAAAATATCACCTTAACTCCTGAAGCATTTAGAGCTTGCTTCCATTTTTTATTAGTGAATTGAGTTCCTTGGTCACTCAATATAGCCTCAGGAAAACCGTATTTAACGAAGTAATCATTGGTTAACCGATTGATAATAGCCCAAGTCGTGGCTTTTTTCATAGCATAAAATGTTACAAATTTCGTAAACACATCTAAGACTACGCACAAAAATGAGGCGCCTCCTCTACTTCTTGGAAGTGGTCCGTATGAATCAATAGCTAATAACTCATTTCTACTACTGGGCAGAATTGAATAAAACGAAGCCTGTGCTTTAGGAGCACATTTTGCTTTTTGACATAGGTTGCAACTCCGAATAAATTTTTTCACATCTCTATTCATATTATTCCACCAAACTTCTCCTTGTAAAGCCTTCCAAGTCTTAAATGAACCGAAATGGCCCAACGCCTGGTGAAAAACTTCAACAAATTCTGAAGTTAGTTTTTTCGGTATGCACAATCTACAAAACTCGTCATTCTCACGACGGATATATAGTAAATTATGGTGCATAACGAATGACCTCTCTAAAGAAATGTCACCGGGTAATTTGTTTATAATGTCGCCAAGTTTTTCATCTGATCTTTGATAAAGACCGATTTCCCTGAGTGTTTTCTGAAATTCTGTAGGGAGTTTTAGCAATGATTATATTTTAAACATTTTATCTGCTGGAGTGGGGGGTCTCACGGCTGCGTATCTTGACAATGCGTCAGCAATAACATTCGCTTTTCCAGGAATGTTTCAATTCAAAATCGTATTCTTGAATGGCTAACGCATATCGTGCTAGGCGGGGTGAAAGTAAGCGACACGTTTTCGAATATGTGATGGAACTATTATCACTAAAAATGATAAAAGGTTTCCCTAATAGATAAATTCGGAATTTTTCTAACGCCCAAACAACAGCTAATGCTTCTCACTCTTTAATGCTATAACGTCGCTCACGGTCCAATAATAAGCGACTAGCCCATGCTACCACCCGACGTTCTCCATCTACCAACTGAAATAGTTGTGCGCCTAATATATCACAAGCATCTGTTGCTAAACAAAACGAAAAGTCAGGCCTTGAATGGTATAGTAAGGAATTCTGCGCTATAGCTGTTTTCAGATCCTGAAATGCATTTTGTTCTCGGGTAGTCCAACACCATTTCGATCCTTTCCGTAATAGATTAGTTAATGGTGTCGCTATCTTAGAGAAGTTTTGACAAAAAGATTTATCAAAATTAGCCAACTCCAAGAATAGCTGTAATTCCTTGACATTTCGAGGAGCCACATAATCTACTATAGCCTGTGTTCTAGATAGGTCTGGCTTTATACCGGCAGCACTCAACACGTATCCAAGATAAGGCATCGTTTCTCGGAAAAAAGAACATTTTTTCAATTTTAGAGTGAACCCTGCTTATTGTAGCCGCGAAAAAACTTTTCTGAGATGACTTAAATGAGAATCAAAACTATCGGAAATTATTAACACGTCATCCACGTAGATCGTAACAAAATCTTCAAATTCTGAACCAAACATTTTCGAGAGACAACGTGTAAAGGTACTAACACTTGAACTCAGCCCGAAAGGTGATACACAAAAACAATACGTTCTTCCATTAAATTTAAACCCTGTATATTGTTGTGAATCAGGGGAAAGTGGGATCTGCCAATAGCTATGCGTAAAATCGATAGAAGACATATAGCAAACTTTTGGCAAAGTACGCATTATCTCTTCTATAGACCGCGGATTTTCATATTCACGTTCCATAACTCGGTTTAAATTTCGTGCATCTGAACAAATCCGAACCGAATTATCTTTTTTAACTTTTGTCATGATAGGTGAAATATATCAAGTTGCCGTGCGCTTGATCACACCCCATTCTTCCATAATCTCTATTTGTTCACTAACTGCGTTTCGGTGGCTAAGAGTTACCGGATATTGTTTCTGACAGAATTCTTTATTATCTTTTAGCTTAATAACATGTTCGTTTTCATGTGTACTACATAACATATCCTTGAATATTTTTTGCTGATTTACTGAAATTTTAAATTTCGCAACCATGTCTACCACTTCAGATATCTTGGGAAAGCTAGTTTCTTTAATATAACTCAATCGGTATATATTTTTGCTAGCGATAGGCTTCATTTCCGGTGATTCTATCTATATTAAACATAATCAAATTTTCTGATAAGTCTATTTTAGTCTTGAACAACCTAAGTAAGTCTGATCCTAAGATAACTGGATGAGCTAGGTCCGGTATTAATAAAAACTCGTGAAAAAATGAACAGTTTAATATCGAACAAGAAATTAACGACTGTTGATTGATTCGTCGTTGTTTATTTTTGAATGCCCCCGAGACTTTCACTCCAGTGCAAGGAAATGTTGGAATTTGTTCATGATACTCTCCCAGCTGTGACCAAACCTCATAACTACATATTTCACTACCGGTATCGATTAAAGCAGGAAAATTGTAATGAAACATTTTTAATGAGATTATAGGTGACCGCGAGTTTAGAGTTTCTTGATCAAATTCAAAATCACAGTCCATTAATAGATCATCCCTAGGATTATTTAGACACGAGTCGGCCCTATTCCTTATCTGACCCGCCTCCTGATCCGGACTCACAGACCGAGAGGCCCTGACTCGTTTCCCGAACGATCATTTTCATTTTTTTCAACCTCTATTATTGACACGCGTTTTGGTTGGAATTGTCGAGAAAATTCTCTGCACGATTTTTTCCGCGATCAGTTTCCGAAGGTTGTTGATTGAAACTTGAAATTTGATTATTCCCGCTCGGAAAATGTACCCTTTCCCGGTTTGTCTCTGATGATGAGTTGTTGGATCTCGAAACTTCATTTTCTTAATTGAAATAATAGTCTGCCTGACGCAATTTTTCCATAGCTTCCTCGAACGTTTAACTCCCGACTATCACTACTGAAATGGTTGGTGGAAAATGACGTGCAATTGTTTTTATCGTATGCTCTGGATAAGGTGGTTCTAAATATTTGGACATAGCTACAAATTTCATAAAATGTTCCACAAATGAAGTTTCATTTTCCCGATAATGACCCAAATGTAGAGCCAATCTTACTTCGAACTGTTTTGTTTCAGACCGAAACTAATCGATAAATGCTTTCTTGAACATATTAAAGTTTGAAAAAGTACTCATATATGCTTGGCTCCATAATGCTGCGGTGCCTTTGAACTGAGAACTAATCAAAAAGCGGAATCTTTCAAATGACATATTTACTTGATGAAACTCATATTCAATTTGCTCTAAAAACTCCATTGGTGCTGGGTTTTCCGAATTATCGAAAATGGGTAAACGCCTATTCGCCTCCAGATTGTTTACATTTCTAACCATACCTGTATAATTTAAAGATTGCACTTTTTCGATCACTTGATTGACTATAGAGGATAAATCTATTTGTTCAGTCACATTAGCCTTATTTTCATTACCAGAATATTGGTTATTATATGAATGTATATAATTTGTGCGATTAATATTAGCCTCATTATCAGCTGGATGTGTGGTACTTGACGGTCGCTGAGCAGTGTAAATCTGCCGACTGTTTTCGGTTAATAATGGGCTATTTTCTACACCCGTACTCTAACAATACACTTATATGACCATAATCCGTTTCATAATGATATCCATTATGATACAGATTTTTCATAACGATACAGATTATCAATCAATAGAAACCCATAATTTTTCAATCGAAAATCCTGTTCCTTTGTTTGTCCTAGATTCTAACCTAAGTAACTAATTGCTTTATTTGTCAAAATCAGTTTTCATATTACCTACCTATATTATCAAAATGTCTGAAAACAGCGATATAGAAGGAATACCATCGACTCCGATATTTTTAAAAGATCAGATCAATTACAGTTGTTATATTCAATATAAATATAATTAGAATCTTCATAGTTTTCATATATCCATAATAATACCATTAAGTTTGTGTTTTTTTTAAAAAATATGAGTTAATTACTGTAAATGTGTTCAATACAAACATAATATTTATAGTTTTTCATTATTTATCGGGTTTAGAAAAAATAGCGTATGCAACTCTCATGTAATGGTTATTAATACACTCGCATATACCATACAAAACTCGCCTTCGGCTCGTTTCGTATCCCGGTTAATGCTCGTGTCTTAATAACCATCATTACATGATCGTTGCATAATATACTATTATTTATCGCTAGACAATTAACAAAACCGAAATCATTGGGATGTTCTTAATTTTTGCCTCCTACATTATTATACTGATTATTTTGTGGCATGTTTGTACTCAAAGTATGAAAATTTACCCTATTGTTATTAACAGTAAATGCATGTGCATTTGCACCACAATGTGGTTCCTTGTATCTATAGTATTCATTTCTCATCACTTGGATATCCTCATTATTAGCATGTTCTTGACTCCTCACCATATGTGGAGCAGTGTATGCCAATGCATTTACCCCTTGATTCATATATGAAACGTTTTCAAGACCATTTTGTGAATTCTTTACGATAAAAGTTGGTACCTTCCTGCTCTTATTTTCAACATTAACATTATTATTTCTCCAGATAGGAAGAGTTCTATTTACTACTTGTTTGTTTTGCTGTGTATTCAGTGTATTAGCATTTGTGGTGTAAGCAGATTCATTTGTGCTTCCATATACATGATTTGAGGTATGAACTTGTGTTGTCAGTGGCCAATTTTCATTATCATTATACCTAGTCTGATTTTGAAGCAAAAATGATTCTGCACTCGCGTTATTATTATTATTACCCACATTATGTTGACTGATTGCTTTAAAAATACTATTACTATCGTTAGCTAGAAGTTTTGTTTAGCAACAGATGCTTGTGATACGGGCTTAGGCGCACAACTATTTCAGTTGGTAGATGGAGAACGTCGGGTGGTAGCATGGGCTAGTCGCTTATTATTGGACCGTGAGCGACGTTATAGCATTAACGAGCGTGAAGCATTAGCTGTTGATTGGGCGTTAGAAAAATTCCGAATTTATCTATTAGGGAAACCTTTTATCATTTTTAGTGATAATAGTTCCATCACATATTTGAAAACGTGTCGCTTACTTTCACCCCGCCTAGCACGATATGCGTTAGCCATTCAAGAATACGATTTTGAATTGAAACATTCCTGGAAAAGCGAATGTTATTGCTGACGCATTGTCAAGATACGCAGCCGTGAGACCCCCCACTCCAGCAGATAAAATGTTTAAAATATTATCATTGCTAAAACTTCCTAAAGAATTACAGAAAAACACTCATGGAAATCGTTCTGTATGTAAGATCGCATGAATCACTTGGCGACATTATAAACAAATTACCCGGTGACATTTCTTTACAGAGGTCATTCGTTATGCACCATAATTTACTATATATCCGTCGTGAGAATGACGAGTTTTGTAGATTGTGCATACCGAAAAAACTAACTTCAGAATTTGTTAAAGTTTTTCACGAGGCGTTGGGCCATTTCGGTTCATTTAGGACTTGGAAGGCTTTACAAGGAGAAGTTTGGTGGAATAATATGAATAGAGATGTGAAAAAATTTATTCGGAGTTGCAACCTATGTTCAAAAGCAAAATGTGCTCCTAAAGCACAGGCTCCGTTTTATTCAATTCTGCCCAGTAGTAGAAATGAGTTATTAGCTATTGATTTATACGGACCACTTCCAAGAAGTAGAGGAGGCGCCTCATTTTTGTGCGTAGTCTTAGATGTGTTTACGAAATTTGTAACATTTTATGCTATAAAAAAGCCACGACTCGGGCTATTATCAATCGGTTAACCAATGATTACTTCGTTAAATACGGTTTTCCTGAGGCTATATTGAGTGACCAAGGAACTCAATTCACTAATAAAAAATGGGAGCAAGCTTTAAATGCGTCAGGAGTTAAGGTAATATTTTGTTCTGTAAGACATCCTCAAGGTAATCCAAGTGAAAGGGTTATGCGGGAAATGGGTCGTCTCTGTCGTACTCACTGTAGTGACCAGCATTCCAAGTGGGCATATGAACTTGTTCATTATTCTTCATTTTTGAATTCTTTAGATCATGAGTCAACGGGGTACTCGCCTAGGGAATTACAATTAGGAACGGATAGACTAAAACTCCTTCCATCTAAGTTACGGGGACCAAATACCGGAGTTACCAAAACCTTTGAGGAAAAATTTATTTTTGCTCGGGAGAATTGAGAGACGAAAGCGTCAAGTCGTAATATACGTCATCCACCGCGACCGTACATTGAATATGAACCGGGAGACCTTGTGTTGTTGAGAGCCAATCCTATTTCGTCGGCAATCAAAGGGGAAACAAAGAAATTTCTTCTATTGTTTGAGGGTCCCTTTATAATTGAAAAAATCATTAGTTATGATACCTATATCCTAGCTGATCCGAATTCTCTCAAAGAAAGAGATTCCTTTCATGCAATTCATTTTAAAAAATTTCATACTCCAGTGGGAACTACAGCGAATTAGCTCACAAGTGTTGCAGTCATCACTTGGAAGCTGAGGGGCCATAATTGTAACGGAACAATATACCTCTCGGCATCATTCATAATCTACCAACAATTATTACAGAACTCTAACCAGAATTGAAAGGGTTGCGCCTCTCGCCTATAGATGTCAGTAGGAGAATCAAAAGGTACGAAAATATTCAGTTTGATATTTATAAAAAGCCACCAACTCTGAAAAAACCGTGTGCTTCGATCAGGAACGAAATTAGGAATTCTTTGATTGATTGAATATTTCATTCGGGTGTGTAAACCTAGATTTTTTTTTTGATATTACGTTGTTACCTGGTTCTAGGTGAGTCTAGTCGGTTTAATTATTGTTCGATTCTATTAACTAAAAATTCGATTGTTCTAGCTCTGTTATATTCAAGCAACCAAAAAATAAACTTCGTTTTGTGAACCTAAACCCAGCGGGACTAAAAGAAGAGCCTTCTTTTAAAGTTCCTCTACAACTTGGCAGAACTCGTGCGAGCCAAGGATTAATGAGGCCTTGCGTTTTAACATGACTGGCAGAAGGATAATTGAAAATCAATGCTTCCAAGCACTCGGCTACCTGGTGCCAAATCCTTCAACAAAACATGTTTTCCAGACTTTCCCCAACCGATTTTCAATTTTCAGTTTAGCAATGAAATTATATTAAATTTCAGTAACAGTAACTAAGTGTCAAAATCCTAGCTGACCTATAATATGTAAATAGAGACATTTTTTGACAAATTGAAAATTAAATTGATTTTCTCAAAGAGCGCCAGTTCTAGAGACTATTTCATCCTATCCAAATCTGTAGGAATCAAATAATTCGAAATATGGTGACATAACATACTAGGTGTTTCATTTAAAAATCAACTTTTCGATACTCGAATTTTGTCAAATTGATCGCTCTGAATAAATTCTCCTGTTTGAGAAATGTGACTTTCAGTCGATACCAACGTTTGAAATCACTCTTGGTGTTGCATATCTAGAATAATTCTACTTAAATTTTATCCACAAATTTATTATGATGGCATTTGTGATGGTCTGTTTTTCCGAAGATTTTCTTACTTTCAGCAATAACTTGTTAACGCCGCCAAACTTTCGTAAAAATAAAATGCCTCCTTATGTAAAACATTTTGCTCAGTTCAACGGTGAAAAAAGGTACAGGAAGAGGTCCATTCAAAAAAATTATGATTTGTGTTTCCCCGCTTCGAAGGAACACTTTGCATATTCCAAAATATTTTTCAAATAAGAAAGTAAACCATATAACTTATATCTCAAAATGTTATCAGGCTTCTCATTATAGGAGAGATACTGTACTTCCTCACACTAATGGGCCACCCTGTATTATTTCAAAAGTTTCTGATAATAAATCAACTTGATATTCATTACACCACTAAGAATGCATGGACATATGTCAAGTATTTTCTAATGTGACTAGTCATGTGTGTACTACAGCTTTGGAAGTAGCCAGCTACACAAACATCAGCAGTACGAAACTGCTTCCATAAAGGTAAAGAAATTATTCATCATAACAATGGTTGGTGTGGAACTCATCACGACAAAGGATCGTAGTATCATTTCACAATAAACGCTCGTTGAGAGTCAATATTTATTCAGGTCAGTGAGAGGTCAGATTATATCGATTTCAATTCTTTCTTTAAGTTTATATTTCAGATTGAGAACACTGCAAATATTTGCCGGAAAACAAACTCAGATGAGTTGAAAGTTGGCATAAAACTCAACTGGAAAATAGCCAAGTAGAAGGATGAATTTTCGTGTTCTAATTCGTATTTGAAAATAAAAATGGAGTCTGCAATACTTGAAATTTTCAGATAGGGTAGATTTTTCTGTGATTTGGTTTCCGTTTCAACTGTTTTTCTCAAACGGTGTGGATTATTGACTGCATACATTCTTATTGGCAATTCTAATTTTATTAAAAATATTGATTAGTTATTATTTATATTTGAATAAGTTGAAGCGATATTATATGTCTATACACTGGAGAATGTTGAGATGCGCTTTTGTTCCAGAAATTGTTATCGACCAAGTGGGTGAGTTCTGACATTGCCGCAAGATGGTGCCAATAGTCAATATTTCCAATAACTTCAGTCATCAACTGATCCTAGATGAGTGTTCGCCAAAACTATTATTTTTCATCAGGAACGAATAAGTTGGGTTATCGCTAAAAACCGTCTGAGCTGATGTTTATTGACATATGATTGTGTCAAATTAGAAAAATTGTCTGTGTTGGTAATCAATAAATTCGTTCTATTGATTGCTATTCAATAAGTACTGGGCGAGTACTTGCAACCTTGATAGTCTGGAACATCAAAGAAAGGTTGGAGATTTGTCCTCTTCTATAGATACTTTCACGGGAAGTGTTCAAGTGACTTGGCACATTTGATTTCACCTAGAGCATAACATATCAGAAATACGCGATGAACTGTGGCTGTTCATCGTTTCGAGGTTCAACTCAGTACACCTCGAACTTCACTGTTGGAGAACTCTTTCATTTGGAGTTCTCCAAACGTGTGGAATGAACTTCCTGAAAACGTTTTTCCAAATGGATTTAATCTCCATAAATTCAAATCACTGATTTCGCACAGGCACCGCTCTTAGAGGGCCTTCAGAATTTTCCTTTAGTGCTTGTGCTTCGTCCTTAAAAAAATAAACAATATTGTGATTAGTGAAAATCCAAGTATAATGTTACATACATATGGAATCTAAGGCAAGAAAATTTTGTAAACTATTGAAGGACCAATATAAATCATGAAAAAACACGCATGAAAACAGAAGCTATGTTTACTTTCTCAAAAAACAAAACGATAATTTTCTGCTCTGAAATAGAACGTGGTTCCTGTTTCACCATTGGCAAATGATCACAGATTTGATAAGAAACGCCGTTGATATTTCTGAATTCTTATAGATTAACAAAAGTATTTTAAAGAGATCACGAAACTTTCATGCATCTGTACCTATACGTGAATTAATATAATATTTTATGCCATTACAATGCACATCTACCATATAGAATACGCAACACTACCGTACCCATGATCAACCAATATTAAAGAGTTTCTATGTTCAAATATATGAGTTTTTAGGAAATATATTTGCCGTACATCCAAAACTTCACATTCTGAAAAGGAAATCTGATGGATAGAGTTGTGTTTTGCCAGATATGATCTTCAAAATCTTTTTCTAAATCACTCCAAGCTGCTTCATATGAAGCAAAGAATTAGAATCCGATCCGACTATTCCATTAGATATTAGTGAATCTACAAGTGCATAATGTTTTATTTTCAAATGAAATCCATCTATATGAATGTCTGTAATATTGAGCTATATTGTATGGCCCTCAGAGATTGTACTGTTCGTTAGATATGAATATTTCATCTAATGTGCTTGTCCAAATGTACTCCTTAAAGTTTTTTCAATATGTTTTCCGTGGTTATGAATATATAAGAATTCGAAATTATACAGGTAGTTTATTTGCGTAAAAGGTGAATTGGAAAAACAAAGTTTTGAAACGATTTGGTGAGTGATGCGTTCGTTGTTGGTGGTGTACCAGCCTTAGCTTTGGATATGCAACTGAGAGATAGTGTGAGTCATCTCTTTTGTTTAGACTTCTGGTTTTCTCAATTTCAGCAGTGAGGCAATTTGTGTTTTCCAAACACGATATAAGAAAGTTATTATAACTTTCCTAATGACTTACCTCAACATTCATTGAATCTAAGACGTTACGAAGTTTGCTGTGTCAACTAGTGGCTTGATCCATTTCAATATACATTTATTCGTAGCTCAGTAATTATTAGTTTAGGAAGTTAACAGGATCATGATTGTTCAGTGAATAAATGAGATGAATGATCATTTCGCAATTAATAAGTGAAAAAATTCAAAGTAAAAACAGTTTATACAAATACAGGAATAAAACAATAAGCCGCCATTCAATCCAGATTACTTTTTTGCGTACCATTTTTGTAACAGAAAAAAGGAAATTTTTTTTTCAAATAACAGAAACAAAAGGCTCCAAATATCGCCAAATTTATTCCATTCTTCTGATGATATTTGTGGCATTTGGCTTTTCTTGCTTGCTACCAAAGTATCCTAGAAAATTTTGATGATCACAGTATGAGAATATTTCTTATTGTAACGAGTTGATGAATTAACTGTCTTAATCAAATTTATTTTCAACAATATTTCACTATCACAACTAATTTATATACAACAACAACTAACGCTTAATTTATCTTCACAGTTAGATTTCTTTCTTTGAACGCACGATTCACTTTCTAAGTATAGACTACTGCTCGGGACGGAGAGCGGCCTTTTTATATCGTCAACGAACGCTCCGGATCTCTCTAGGGANGAACTCCGCCTTTGATTTCCTCTACTTCCGTGTTCATTTCCTTCCTGATTTTGTCTATCTCTGTCTCGATGGTTCCCATCCTTTTTCCGAGCAGACTCGCCACACAACAAAGTTCTTTCTTCAAGCCTTCTGCATTTTCTATGAGTTTGTCTTCCAAACTCTTCGAATTTTCCAGAAACTTCTCCTCCAGACTTACCGAATTTTGTTGAAGTTCATCTTTCAGCGATTTGGTGTTTGTCGAAGTTCATTTTTTAAACTTACCGAATTTTCGCGAAGATTCTCCTCCAAACTCTTCAAATTTTCCAGAAGCTTCTCTTCCAGACTTACCGAATTTTGTTGAAGTTCATCTTTCAGCGATTTGATGTTTTCATCGAGTTTGCTCATTATTGAACTCAAATCACCCCCAGAAACTTCGAATAAATATGCTTCCGGATCTTCTCCTGATTCAATCAAATTATCCCATAGTCTCTTCTGGAGTATTGATTTCTTTCCGGAAGAATCTAGCTCTCTCTCCTTCAATTCTTGCTTCAATTCGGCGACTTTCAAGTCCACTAGGCGCACTTTCCTCGAACACATTTTGTCTCTTATTGTCTGTTTTCCACAAAACTGAATATGTCTACTCATTTAATGGAGTCCGAAATACTCATTTATTTCCACAAGTCTATTTTTCGCGAGAAAGGTCTCAAACTCCAGAGCGGTTGTCAGTGCATCCACGAGATGTTTGGGATGAGCTAGCGTCAAGGCCTGCCTCGTTTCTTGGTCACGAAGTCCATCCAAGAATGCCTGAACTGCTAACCGCTCCATTACATTTTCCAATGTAGCAGGATATGCCAGACGAACCAATCGAGCAATGTCGGCTTCAAACACCTGTAGCGGTTGTCCTGCTGTCCTGCTGTCCTGCTGACAGCGATTTTTCAGCTGTGAATAGTAAAAGTGCTCTAGGTGTGCCTGTCCATACCGTAGCTCAAGAAGTTTTATAAGTAGGTCATAGTCTTCCTGTTCCTGAGCCGTGAGGGTTTGCAGAATATTCGTTGCCTCTCCACGCAATGTCAATGGTAATGCTACTGCCTTCTCTCCTGCATCCCATTCATTCACTCTGGCCGCAGCTTCAAATTGTCGGCGGTAATTTTTCCAAGGAGTTTTTCCGTCGAACTGGGGCGGCTTCATGGAGAGCTTTCCTGGTACAGGACTACTTTGACATCTTTCAGTTCCGGAATGGAGTTTTCGGAAACATTTTCTGTGGTGTGGGTAGAATTGATAATTTGGTTTTGCAAATTACTAATTGTTTCCTTCATCTTGCTAATTTCTGCCTGAACTCCGCCTTTGATTTCCTCTACTTCCGTGTTCATTTCCTTCCTGATTTTGTCTATCTCTGTCTCGATGGTTCCCATCCTTTTTCCGAGCAGACTCGCCACACAACAAAGTTCTTTCTTCAAGCCTTCTGCATTTTCTATGAGTTTGTCTTCCAAACTCTTCGAATTTTCCAGAAACTTCTCCTCCAGACTTACCGAATTTTGTTGAAGTTCATCTTTCAGCGATTTGGTGTTTGTCGAAGTTCATTTTTTAAACTTACCGAATTTTCGCGAAGATTCTCCTCCAAACTCTTCAAATTTTCCAGAAGCTTCTCTTCCAGACTTACCGAATTTTGTTGAAGTTCATCTTTCAGCGATTTGATGTTTTCATCGAGTTTGCTCATTATTGAACTCAAATCACCCCCAGAAACTTCGAATAAATATGCTTCCGGATCTTCTCCTGATTCAATCAAATTATCCCATAGTCTCTTCTGGAGTATTGATTTCTTTCCGGAAGAATCTAGCTCTCTCTCCTCCAATTCTTGCTTCAATTCAGCGACTTTCAAGTCCACTAGGCGCACTTTCCTCGAACACATTTTGTCTCTTATTGTCTGTTTTCCACAAAACTGAATATGTCTACTCATTTAATGGAGTCCGAAATACTCATTTATTTCCACAAGTCTATTTTTCGCGAGAAAGGTCTATCAGTTTATGTTTCCGTAGTCCGGTACTGTCCACTTCGCGAAACACAATGAATCACCAGTCTATCTGCGCGAAAGTTTTATACTCAATTTCACTGTAATACAAAGATTGTCCACCAAGCGTTCACAAATTTATTTTAAAAATCCACTTCTGATCACCAATTGTAACGAATTGATGAATTAACTTTCTTGATCAAATTTATTTTTAACAATCTTTCTCTGAACGCACTTTCTAAGTATAGATTACTGCTCAGGACGGAGAGCAGCCTTTTTATATCGTCAACGAACACTCCGGATCTCTCTAGGGATTTCGGCACTGGACTAAATTATTCGCAGTGGCTTATCGAGTGCATTCCCGATGTGTCATGCGTTTGCTCGTTGAGATATCGGTCAGGGCCGGCTTCAGATTCATTACATTATCTATGTTTGGTTGTAACAGGAAACAAAATATCATTACCTAAGATTATAGTCAAGCTTTGAAAATGTTCTTGGTCCAATAATTCGAAACAAGACCTTCGATATTGATATGAAAGTTTTTGTTCCGTAATTATATTTTCTAACAGTTTATATCTGAGAAAAACTCCTCTGCCTAAATGATTTTCATTGTTGTTACAAGGGGAATAGTGAATAATCAAATTTTCCTAATGAAAATGTCTTTATTATTTCTCAAAATATTTCTCTTGATACACTTTTGCATTCGTTCAAACTATTTGTTAAAGCAGTTTTTCCATTCCTCTTGTGAAAACTCCAAAACATTGTTTTTGAAAGTTCAATTGCTTCTTCGGCGCTCGTAAATCGTTGACCATGCAGTTCATCTTTGATATTCGGATACAAAAAGAAGTCATAGGGTGCTGAATCAGGACTGTACGGAGGATGAGTCATCTATTCGATGTTTTGACTGCTCAAAAATTCACCTGTTCGACGAGATGTGTGAGAGCTCACATTGGCATCATGGAGAATGATTATTCTTTGGCGTTTAGTTTAACGGATTTCTCCGAAGGCTGCCTGCAAACAAACGGTCTTGTACCACTCATAATTGACCGTTCTACGTCGATCTAACGAAACAGTGGCTACATGACCCATTCGGCCGAAGAAACATTTGCTTCACTGTGCTTTTTCCAAGAACAACTTTTGTTGGATTTAGCTCGTCTTGAAATACCCACACAGTCATATGTATATTTCCATGATTCGTCACCTGTCATGATTTTATACACGTCACTACAAGTAACACGGTCGAACTTTATAATCACTTCCTTACACCACTTGACGCGAGCCTTTTTTTGAGCGATTGATAAATTATGGGGTATCCAACGAGAACAATTTTTTTACAAATAAGTGTTTATGCAAAGTTGGATGTATTGAAGAGACAAGGATGCCTCTATTTCATAATATGTCACATGGCGATCTTGCATCTAATTTTTTACAAATAAGTGTTTATGCAAAGTTGGATGTATTGAAGAGACAAGGATGCCTCTATTTCATAATATGTCACATGGCGATCTTGCATCATCAGTCCATGCACTGCATTGATATTTGTTGCACAACAACCCAATTTGAAGGACCTTCACGGAATTCGTCGGCGACCGAACTATGACCACGATTGATTTCACTATACTAGCAATATACTGTGGTTTTTATGGTGCTTTATCACCATACAAAGGATTTAATTCATTGACACATTCTCATTGAGATAATCCACGTCGAAAAAAATAATTCAACGAAAACCATCTCTTGAAATTTCCATTTTTTGGGCACATTGATTTTCTCAAGTCACTGTAAACAAAACAAATAGCACTTCTACATGAAAATGTTGCAAGTTCACTTATACTAAAAAATGTAAAACTTCATTATGGTGTTGCCACATTTTACCTATCAACATTAGTGTTGCCGATTCCCGAAATATAAATAGTCCCCCATCGTATTGTTTCTTCCATCATTTGGATATTTGGAAGTTCCTCACATGATATTTGTTCAGTAGGTGCGATAAAATTTTCATCAGATGGCCATTAATGCTATAATAGTTGTTTTTGAAGTCAAGAGATGGCATTGCATTCTATAGATCACTTTCGTATCAGTCAGACACGCGTTCGATTTTCCGAATACTGGTAATTATATAAGTTAGGTTTCAGCCAATGAACAATATTGATCAAAGTAAGTTATGCATGAGAGTTTGTGTTAGCAGAAACGAAAAAGAGGAACTGTTGAAAATGAGCCACAATTTGTCACAGTGTGCTAATCAACAGGAATAGCACCTCAAAATAGGGTAAATAGGGATCTTTCTAGTGAACTATCGAAGAACCGTTCAGCTCCAACCACTTCAGCAAATGCATTTTCTGAAGGACACCACTAAGTAATATTGAGCATCGTTGTGATATTGACCAACCGCTTATTTGGATGCAGTTTCAAAAAAAAATTGTTGCGAAAATTGCACTAGCAGAAACTCTGTGTGTATTTGTGTGAAGAGAAATATTTTTGCTCGTGAAAATGTCGAAATAGTATAACTCCTCAATAAATCAATATTTATTTCCATTTTTCGACATGGCCTACATGTATTGGAAATGTCAATTGGAAGGTAAATTGGTACATGGAAATAAAATGAAAATTTACATGAAAAATAGAAAGATAAAAATTCACTGACACTAACATTTATATCAGACATAGGTAATCACATTTTATACAAAAACATTTTTGAATTGAAATGTTGTTTAACTCATGTTTGAATGAAGATTTTATGTCCGACTCATGACAGAAAAGACTTTAGACAACTTTTAAATATGTAATTTTAATTCATAATTCATTCATTTCACATACATCACTTTTCTAACGACCACTGCCACAGTGATGCCAGTGACCCATCAAACCAACAACCCATAGAACACTGACTTATACAACCAAACATAACATTCTTCCCCTTCCTAAAATTATAGGTTGAGCTTGAAAGATTGTTTTATAATTCTCCCAGCCCTCGTTGTAACTTAAGGTTAAATTATAACTGGAACATTCTTTGGGCTAACAAGATGCTTAGATTTACTAACAGATATATTAGGCGTAATACTAGGATTCAAACTATTTGGTAATATGCAATTTTTTGGCTGTGCAGTAGATATATGTGTCATACTTGTACTAGGGCTACTGGGTGATACATTATAACTAGGAGGCCTAGCGGAACTAGTTAATACATCAATTGATTGTGCAGTATTAAGATTTTCTTGAGTAGTACAAACAGGAGGAACAACAGGATCATTATTAGTTTTCATTTGTACCACATGCAAAGCACTTTCAATTATTTGCAGGACACTTACTATTGTCTTGGGGTGTACGAAGACACCTTTTACAACTTGATTTTAGACGACTTGGTCCTGATGACGACTGAAACTTTGAGTGACTTTTGCTAGTTGGTACTAATGATCTACCATTATTGAGATGAGTATGACTCCTAGTATGATGTATTTTATCAACATCTCCTTCTGTGACCATACTTCTTGCTTTGTATTCTACTAATTCCATAGATACTGCAACCTGATATGCTTTTTCATAAGTAAGTCCGTCTTCGGTTAGAAGTCTACGCTTTATAGTTTCTGAGCATATCCCACATACAAATTTATACCGAATAGCATCACTGAGAAAACTTCCAGATTGACAGTGCTCTGCTCAGCTTTTCAATTTTTTGAAATATGATCATCATCTGGACCCTGATGAGCATCATAGAACTGATATATTTCGGCTATCACCAACCGTTTTGGACAGTAGTGTTCAACTAATGCCTTCTTCAACTCACTTTATGGAGCTAGAACTAGTATGTCTTTTAGAAGACGATATGCTTCTACCCCTATCAGCGTCAGAAACATGGGAACTTCATTGTATTCATTTACCCCGTTGCAAATAAACAGCTGCTCTAAACGTTCGATATATGATTATACTTCAGACTCTTTTGGGTCGAATGCTTCTATTGATCCTATTGATAAATCCTTGTCTCTTATCCTACACCTGGTTTTTCAGGTTAAGATTGACAATTGTTTTTTCACTTAGACTTTGTGCATTTATTCCTTTTTAAGGGCAAGGGAACGCCTAACTCGTCGCCAAAATCATGTTATGTCCGACTCATGAACAGAAAAGACTGTAGACGACTTTTAGATATGTAATTTTAATTCAATCAACTTTTACATAAATCACTTTTCTGACGACCACTGCCACAGTATTGCCAGTGACCCATCAAACCAACAACCCTTAGAACATTAAGTTATATAACCAAACATAACATTCTTCCCCTTCTTAAAATTATAGGTTGAGCTTGGATATATAACCAAATATAATAGAAGACAATTCATGTATACACTTCAATTCTTCTGGGAGATTGTCAAATATTGTGAGGCCAAAATGATCGGGAGAACACGAATTCATTTTTATTTTTACTAAATGTTTTCTCTTAGCTCAGTTGGAAATTATACTTGAGATTGAGATTTGGTTGTTAATACTTTTCCTTGACTTGTCCAACTGTGTTCACTCGGTAAACTTGGTTGGGAAGGACGATAGACCCCTGCTGCTGATAATGTTTCTCTTTTATCTTTAGCCGACTTGAGGCTTTGTTGTATTTTCCTCGTGGGTTTGAAGACTGTTTTAATGTCGTGTTTGCCCAATAGTTTTCCAATTCTATCCGTGACCGAATTGGTCGATTCGGTAGAACGGTCTCTTTGTTTACCAATGTTCCACTGGAAGACTCTCTGAGGGGGTTAGCCCACGTATTCCCGAATGACATCGTCGAACTCTTCAGAACATGTCTCACAGGAAGTTACTTTCAATAGGGGGGAAACTTCTATGAGCAACTAGATGGCGTTACGATGGGGAGTCCACTTAGCCCAGTGATAGCGAATTATTTCATGGAAGGATTTGAAGGGAAGGCGACAGACACTTTTGAATTGAAGCCGACTTTGTAGCTACGTTACGTGAATGACACCTTCGTCATCTGGAAACATGAAAGAGACGCCTTGAACCGTTTCCTAAACCACTTGAACTCCCAACACCCGAGCATAGATTTCACCTTGGAGATTGAGCAAGACCAACGGATAGCTTTCCTAGATGTACTAGTAGAACCAGACTAACCCACAAAGTGTATCGAAAACCCAAACACACAGATAGATACTTGCACGCACTATCGAACCACCATCCTAGCCAAAAGAGAGGAGTCATCTCCACTCTAACGGAACGGGCTCGAAGAATATGTGAAAGAACATCTGGAGAGGGAACTGAAATACCTTGAAGTGACCTTGAGATCGAATGGATACAGTGCCTCCGAGACCAGAAAAGCCATGAAACTGAAGGGCACCACGGTTCAGAACGCGAAAAAGGATCAGATGGTTGCACGCTCATATCTACCGTTCATCTCTAGGGTCACGGACAGAATTGGAAAACTATTGGGCAAACACAACATCGAAACAGTCTTCAAACTCACGAGGAAGATACAGCAAAACCTCAGGTCGGCTAAAGACAAAAGAGACTCATTATCAGCAACAGGGGTCTATCGCATACCGTGCATTTGTGGAAAGGTATATATCGGAACCACCAAACGATCCATGGGAACAAGACTAAAAGAGCATAAAAGGAACTGCGGACTAGGCCAAACGGACAAGTCAGCTGTGGCACTTAGTGAAGGAGACCACAGAATTTTGTTTAAAAACACAGAACTAATTGCCCCCAACCAGGGATACCATAGCCGACTGGTACGGGAGGAAATAGAGATCCACAAACACACGGAAAATTTCAATCGAAAAGAAGAAGCGGTGCACCTCAATCAAATATGGAACCCCATTTCAAGGAATTCGAGAATAACGAACAGGACAACAGGCAGCAAGATTGTTTGATGGTGATTGACAATGTTTCATGATGAATTTCACTAGTTCGGACTTCCATTGTCTACTATATAAAATGATTTGAAAAAAACTAAAAAAGAAGAATTGAAAATGATTAGCTGAAAATAACAATTATATTAACCAAAATGAACCTGAAATGAAATAATAGTGAAATAAAATACAAGTAAAAATAGAACAATTGAATAAATAGAAATAAAGAAATGAAAAAAGAGAATAAAAATAAAAAGTGGAGTAATTCCAAGTCACGTTAGTTCACGACGTTTCGATTGTTAGTATCTACAATCGTCTTCGGGTGATGACTGGACTGATTCCTCCGAGAGATGACTATTTATAGGTCGTTCGAGTACTTTCACTTATCCACGTGAAGAGGAAAATGGAAAGCACTGACGAATTTCCCCATGAAATTCTGGTGAATTTGGATGTGGGATTTTTAAAAAACTACATGAAGAAGGTGTACCACTGCCATCACTAGCACCAGAACCTGCACTACTTGATGAAATATTAGTAGGTAATTTTATTCTTTCCGCTGCCATTTGAATGTAAGAACGAAAATAGCAGATTACAGCCGGTTCTGGGCCTCCCCCCACCATTATGACGTATTAATTGCTTTTTTTGTTGTTGTTTAGTAACATCAAGGCGATGTGACCTTGAAGTGTCTGGTGCATGAATCGTTCATAGTGACGTAATTACATTTGATTGGTGTGTGTGTGTGTGTGTGTGTGTGTGTGTGAGAGAGAATGCACGGTACAGGGTTTCATCATGTGCTTGTCTACGAACAAACATACGTCTGCATACTTCGAAGATCCTTCAAGTAATGAATGTTCCATCGGTGTGAGACCACCAAGTTAATAGTTGTGTGACGTCACAGCAACTACCGTTCAACGGTAAGAGAGAAAGAGAGCCACGACGTGTGGCTGAGTAATGCGTATTCATCGGTGTACCCTCACCTCTCTCGATGCAGTGAAGGCTGTAACGTAACGCATCGCTCTAGTCTCGCTANCTGTTATAGCATTCAGTTGGGGGGTGAGCTTGGCGCATGTTGCTGAGAGGTGGGTTGCACGGTACAGGGTTTCATCATGTGCTTGTCTATGTACGAACATACGTCTGTATACTCCGAAGATCCTTCAAGTAATGAATGTTCCATCGGTGTGAGCCCACCAAGTTAGTAGTGGTGTGACGTCATAGCAGCAACCATTCAACGGAAGGAGAGCGAGATGTTCACTCCACGACGTGTGGCTGAGTAATGCGTATTCATCGGTGTACCCTCACCTCTCTCGATGCGGTGAAGGCTGTGACGTAACGCATCGCTATGGCCTCGCTATCGATGGTGACACGCAGGCGGCCGAGAACTGTGTTACTTCCCCCACCACTATGACGTATTATTTGCTTTTTTTTGTTGCTAAGTAACATCAAGGCGATGTGACCTTGAAGTGTCTGGTGCATGGATCATTCAGCATTTTTTTCATATGAGATTTTGTGTGTGTCTGTGTGTGTGTGTGAGACAATGACGTGATTACATTTGGTTTGTTTGTGTCTGTGTGTGTGAATGCACAGTACAGGGTTTCATCAAGTGCTTATCCATGTACAAACATACGTCTGCATACTTAAAAGATCCACCAAGTGATGAATGTTCCATCGGTGTTAGTACGTCTACATACTACACTTTCAACATTGAAATGATCTCTACATGCGTCACACGATGTCGACAAGGTGACTTTGGAGAAGTCTTTACACTCAGACAAGACAACTTTGAAGTAGTGTTTTAGGTTTGACATACACGGTAAAGTTAGGATTTGACATTATCGTTCATATGTACTCTGTACCAGTTTGTACAGAATAAACAGTATGTGAGGGCGCATCGAGATGAATTCGTCTTGAGTATAATTTTACCAAAATTTTGTTTGCATTGTTATAAAACGTATTTGAAACTTCTGATTACACAGAAATGACCAATTCGAAATTCCAAAAGTAATACAATGGCTAATTCGAAATTCCAAAAGTAATACAGTGTTGAATAGACAATTGAATCAATTTTTAAAAACCCCCTTTCCGTTTGGAAAAAAGTTGGTAACGCCCTCTCTTTCAGAGATCCACAAAGTAATGAATGTTCCATCGGTATGAGCCCTCCAAGTTAGTGGTGTGACGTTACAGCAGCAACTGTTTAACGATAGGAGAACGTGATGTCCACGGCGTGTGACTGAGTAATGCGTATTCATCGGTGTGTCCTTAACTCTCTCGATACGGAGATGGCTGTGACGTAACGCATCGTTCATCCCTCGCTGTCAGTGGTGACGCGCAGGCGGCGAAGACTATGTTAGCATCTGTCCTCCAAACGATAGCGTAACAACTTCTGTTAACGCGTCCAGCTGAGAGCTAGGCTTGGCTGTGACGTCAGGCAAGCCAGGTGAGTATGTTTATGCTTTAATATCTATATATGGTCTTCCAAAAGTATTTCAATACATTCTCAAAATATAAGAGGACAAGCATTAGCTGGAAATATAGTCGCGCCATCTATGAACTGAAGTTGAAGACCGTGATCGCCAAAGTGTGTAAAAGCATGGTGTTCACTTTCGTACGGTTGTGAAGGTCTTGAAGTAATTTGGAAGTAATATGCTTCTTCATTTGTACAAAATAACTGAATAAAAACTAGTCACTGTTTTTAGAAGTTGAAGAGCTTGAAATGTGAAAATAACGTTACAATGGATTTAGTGTCAGTTTGAATAGTAGTGACTGCAAGTAGTTTTTTTTTTCATAATTAGAAACCAATAATGATTATGACCACTTTAAAAATATATCTAGAATGAACACGCCAGAGAAAAGTATAGATAGAGAGAGAAACGTACAGTGGACAGTTATACAAGTGCTTCGGTTTTGCAAAATATTCAGTGAAAATCCCATAAAAAGTGTTACTTGAACTATTCAATTCAATTGCTCAATTTTTCTAGTATTCCGCAACTTTGCGATTCCTGAACGCAAAATTGTATTGAATTTTGTACCTGAGAGGTGAACTGTCGTATTTACAAAATCCTCGATTTTGGGGTTACTGATGTAACTACATTATCAAGGTGTATATCTTGAGTGGATAGTTGTTGCATCTACACAGCTAATGAATGGCGTCATAGCCGATGTGACTTCGATGTATCTGTCATGATATGATAGAGGTAAACTCAAGTAACTTGAGTTACAACTGCTCTCCTGTAAAATTTGCAAAATGTCAGTTACGATAGTTCACCTCTGAGGTACAGAATTTATGAAAAAAATGATCGAATCGCTTCATTTTTCAAAAGAGTGATAGTGTAACGGTCTAAATTTACTTG